>APFE030727154.1:0-25298 GCA_000404065.3 Pinus taeda | reverse complement strand
GAGCTCCCTCTCAAGGGAAACTCACATGGCCTTCTGCTCATCAAACTTGAGATCTCTGCGAACCACTGTCCTCTGACTAGTAGGCAAGTACGCTTGATAGTTATGAGGTGTATCAATGTACCCCACAAATATCCCCAACTTTGCTATCAGCACAAGATTCTTCTGTGCATCCTTTGTCACATGGAAATATACCGATGAGTCAAAGATCCTGAAGTGACCCACATCTGGTCTCTTACCAAAGAAAGCTTCCTTTGGTGTCTTCATCCCAAGTATGTGATGCAGGATTCTATTATGCAAATAGTCCACTGTGCTGCATGCCTCAACCCACAAGTGAAGTGGTAGGCCTTCGTCATGCAGCATTGCCCATGTTGCCCCTAAAATAGTTATGTTCTTCTTCTCGGCCACCCCATTCTACTGTGGATTATGAGGTGCCGTCAACTCTCATTTAATTGCTTCTACTGCATAGAAGTCCTTAAAATATTGAGATACATATTCTCCACCATTTTCACTTCTCAAGGCCTTGATCTTCTTCCCTGTCTCTTTCTCAACCAAACCTTTTAACTCACAAAACTTTGTGAAAGTTTGGTCCTTCTTCTACCTGAAATAAATCCAAGATTTACGAGAATAATCATCAATGAAAATCACATAATACCTTTGCTTCACTATGGATGCTGTCGAGAATGGTCCATAGAGATCAGTATGAACTTGCTCTAAGATAGCCTCAGCTCGACTGTCTTAATCATGAAAGGAAGACTTGGTGTGCTTTCCCAAGGTACAACCTTTGCATGTGTCAACTTGCTCAAGTTTACCCTTGGGACGTCCTGTAGATATCTACTGCATTATCTTCAAAGCCCCATGATGCAAATGGCCCAACTGCTTGTGCCACAACTCCCCAATGTCTTGGCTTTGCACCAATTCTGCTTTCGTACTCAATGTTGCACAATCATATACCTCTAGTTTATAGAGATTCTTCACTTAAATCCCTATCCTCTTGGTCTGACCCATGGCTATGTGTCTTAGGAATGCCTTTCCTTTACTGAAGACAACATTGTTGCCTTTGTCCTCCAACATCGTGACCGATACCAAGTTCTTCTTCAGTCCAGGCATTGGTTTATAGTACATAGATCATGTATGCTTTGATCATTGTCGTTTTTTGTTCCTATTGATAGGTACCAATTGAACGGATTTAGTTTGAGTGGGAGCAATGGGAGCAATTCAAAGGAGACCAAGGAAGTGAAAGATTACAAGTAATTGCCTTCATCTCATCTGTCTACTATAGGAAAAGGTTAAACCACTTTTTTTCTGTTGTTCTAAGTGTAGCTACCCACTTAGGGAAAATATGTTTATCCGTAGATACAAATTCCATATAACACTCTCACAAAGTGATACAAATTCCATATAACACTCTCACAAAGTGGCATACATGGATCTCAAAATCAAATCATCATCTCAACAAAATAAAACGAACACATGGAAGTAATGCACCATATACCTCCAAGTCTAGGGATGGCCTAAAAATCAACTACTGAGATGAAGAAACTACCCGCACCATCACGTTCCTTGTGAAACACCATGAAATTTCAGTATAAACGTGACCCCTTTCTGTCTCAGTAAAATTTGGACTCCAAGGGAATCTTTCAGATTCCTCACAGTATTCTCTTATGGACATAAGTGAAAAACCCACTACTCAGATGAAAAAATATACTGCACCATTAGACTCCTGGCGAAAATATGATTCATATGAGTATAAACTCAGCATGTTTCTGACATTGTCAAAATTTTCCCTCAGGGAATCTTAAAGATTCCACATAGAGAATATTCTTTAGAATATTCCCTAACATATGCTATGACAATATTCCTAGAATATTCTTGAGATTTATGTTTTTATTGGCTTACCTTCACCCTCATTTCTCATGTATTCTTAATGGTTCCCTTTGAACCATTTAAATGACATTTTATAACAACTTGTGAGGGTGAATAAGACAAAGTGTGTGGTTAGTACAATGATTGGCATAGTCATAATAAGTTACTTGTTTTGGGGGATGTTTTGGGTTCAAAACCAATGGACTCCCAATTTTTATTTAATATGGTTTTAAAGCCCAATTTTGGTTTTAATATAGTTTTCAAACTGTATAATATGTTTAAAACTTATGTCCATATCGTAAAGACTCCCCCAAACCATGAAAATAACACAAAAATGGAGGTTGCACCATGCCAATACCACCTGTGCCTAATTTGAGGTTTCATGTGGCACCATGTGATTGGGCCATGTGGTAGGCTCTCATTGGTCCACATCATATGCTACTTATGTCACCTACTTTCCATGTGTCGAATTGTGGTGCTGCCACATCACCTTCTTGTGGGTCCACTTGGTTTACTGACTGGGATGCCACATTAGCTCTGTGGGTCCCACTAGGCCTACTGACTTCACTTACACATGTAATCTGTATGGCCTACCACATGCGAGAATTTTGACTTTGACTTTGACTTAATTTTTTTTTAGCACAAACTTCAAATTGTAATAATTTTGTCATATGAACTCAGATTGAGGCATCGATTACATCGTTGGAAATTTCTCGCCGAGATATACGATTTGATATTGGTTTCACAAAATTTTGAACTCTTTTATTTTTGAGGTTTCATGGAGCCACCTAGATCATTGGTAGGCGTAGGCCATTTAGAAATTACATCAACTTTAGCATGATAAATATTCAATTTAACTCCTCCAACAATATGAATCAAATACACCAAAGAATTTTTTCCAAATTCACATTTGAAAATTTTTACATACAGATTATCTCTTTGGAAAATATCTAGTACTTGTTTGACATGTTTTACATGAACATCCCATTTTTTACTAAAGACAAGTATATCATCTAGATACATAAGCACAAAATCATATAAAAATGGTTGAAAGACATCCTTCATTACCCTCATGAATGTATTTGAGGCATTGCAAAGCCCAAATGGAATTGCCAACCACTCGAGTATCCATTGCTTGGTTTTGAAAGTAGTTTTCCACACATCATTATCTGCAATCTTGATCTGATGGTATCCATTGTGCAAATACAACTTAGTGAAATAAACAAAATTCTTTAATTGATTAATTAAATCATCTATATGAGGGAGATGATATCTTTTTTTCATCATGATCTTGATGAGAGCCTGATAATCCATGAACATTCTCCATGTGCCATCTTTGGCACCAGCACAATTGGTGAACCACATGAAGATGAACTAGGTCTGATGACTCGGTTCAACAAGTTTTGCACCTGCTTCTTTATTTCCTCCATTTCCAAAATTGGCATCCTGTACATGCCCACATTTGGAAAATGAGCATCTTATTGAATATGGATTTCATATTGAATTTCCCTTTTAGGAGGCAACCCACCTGGATTCTGAAAAATCTCATCATAGTTAGAGACAATATCAAACATTTATTTTATATGAGAAGTACTACAACCTTTGAAACAATTAGATGCTTCAAAGTATTTTTCCCTTAGAACCATGAGGATACACTTTTTGCTGGAGTTGATGAGCCTTTACATCTATCTTACACTGATAAGTGTTGAACTATTCTTTATGCAGTGAGATCTGGAAATATATTCCACCCAATATTTTGTGAGATGGTACTTGTTCTCATGCCTAAAAAATAACGCCTTCTTGTCATATAAATATGAACTTCCAAAGACTATTCCATAAATATCCATGGGACAACATCTTGATCAACCTCATCTATAAGCTTTGAAGCAATGTCAAATCTAATCCTACATTGATTGGTGGCATTGAGTTTTGCATTGTTGCATACCCAACCAAGAGGATAGGGTTTTGGATGAGGTTTGGTTTCGAAATCCAACTTCTTAACAATTGATTATGATATCAAATTAACTTGAGAACCCATATCAAATAATGCATATATTTTGGTATGCTTATATTAAAATCTTATATGAAATAATTCACTTCTTTTTCGTTCATCAAAATGAGATTCATTTGCAGAACTCGAAATCACATGATTTGTAGAACCTGAATTAGCATGAAGGGAACTATTACCTTGTATACCAACAATTATAATATTCATCTCATCACTAGAATTGGATCTAAGGTCTTGTTGCACTGTAGAAACTGGCTTCTACTTCCCATTTCCACAATTCTTCTTAGGCTTCAATTCTAGATGTAGCTTCCAATAGTGCTCCTCATCATTTCATTATTTCTTGTAATGAGTGCAATATGGAATCCCTTATTCTTTCTTTGTTGTCATTTCTTCTTTTCCTCTTCATGCCCTTTTAACTTGTTGTTTAGAGGCTTGGATGATGGCTTCTTTGGATGATCTTGTTGTCCGTGATTTCCCTTGATTTCAAGATGAGTAAATTTCACACTAGCTTCATTAAGAGTAGTGGGATCAAAAAAGAACAATGAATGATGAAGATAACTGCACAAAGCACCAACATATTTCATCAAATTATTTGGTGAGTCTAAAGGAATATTCAATGACAATGTTTGCTTCCTAAACTTGTCTGTAAAAAATTGAACATTCTAACCTTTTCCCTGTCATTAGGTTTTATCATTCCATCTATTATTTCTACCAATAGCCCAATGGATAAAGTTTCCCTTTTAATGCATAAATAAACTCAGACCATGAAGAAAGGAGTTTACATTATGTTGTCCGCCTTCTTGAAGCTTGCTCTCCCACCATACAAGAGTTTGTTGTCCGCCTTCTTGAAGCTTGCTCTCCCACCATACAAGAGTTTGTTGTCCGCCTTCTTGAAACTTGCTCTCCCACCATACAAGAGTTTTTCCTCCCAGTTGAAGAGATTCTACGTGGATATTTTTTTCATCCTCTTTGATATGTTGTATGTGACAATATAAATTGATCTATCTAAGATATCTTTTTAGCTTTTCTACATTAATTTCTCCATTAAACGTGGGAAAATAAAATTTCACATCTAAATTAAAAAATGGCTTTTTAGAAGCATCTCTAAGAGGACTATTTGAATGATGAGAATGAGACGAAGAAGAAGAATAACACTCACTAGAATATGGAGATGGAGGTTCATGAGGTTCTCCTCCATTTCCCTCATTTATGAAAGAATTGTACTCTTCTTTCACTTTCTTCCTCTTTTCCTTCTTTACCACTCTCTTCTCTTCATCTATAAATAATTTGTCTACCATGTCTATCATTCTTTAGAAATATTTATGGAAAGATTTTTCATTCTCGGTGCGAACATTGTCATTCTCCATTTTCCTGCTTTATGTTGCACATCCAATCTCTGGGTCAAAGACATGTGTTTCACTTTCACTCTTTGAGTTTTGCCTTGGTTAGCATCCACACTCGCAATTCACATTAGAAATAAGCATGCTTTGATACCAACATGATATGGGATATTTACTTCGTTGATGTTAGTATAATTGCATAAAAGAGCATGTAAAACCATAAATACAACAATTTGAGAACAAGAACACATAAAGAGACCATAAAGACAATGCACCAATGATAATGGAGTTGACTCACAATGTGTGAGCTATGTCTCTAGGCTTAGCTGCAAAGTGGAAAGGCCCCTATATTATCTCAGTGAAAATGAAAGGCAAGTACATGGAAAAATACATCATTATACCTCACTTTTGGAAGTGACCTGAAAATGGGCTTCTCAAATCCAAAATTAGACTAAACCAATGAAATCCTTGCAAAACTATGAGTAAAATGAGTATAAGCTCAACCATATTTTGACATTGTCAACTTTGGAACCCTAGAGAATCTTTAAGATCCCACAACAAAATATTTTGGGGAATATTCCATAGGAATATTCTATCAAAAAATACACTTATTTTAGGTTCTGCAGACCTGGTTCAACCCCACTAACCACCCGCTTGTTTTTTGTTGATCCTGCTCCCTCCTATTTGTCAAATGGTTTGGGAGGATTTTTATATTGGGATGACAGTGAACTAACCAAAGTACTGTCGGTTGGTGGTTTCGTTGGCATGTTATGTTTAGAATGTTGTTGATCCAGTGGGTCGTACGTTCAAACCTTGGGGATACGTTTTTGTATTTAAAACAAACGGTACACACACACACACACACACACACACACACACAACACACACATATATATATATATATATATATATATAATACAATGTTTAAAATCTTCACTAGATTTAGCACCAGTGCCACTAAGCTTGGCGATTATGCCAAAACTAACAATAACTAAACCTTTTGCAAGATTTATCTGAGCTCTGCAAAACTTAACCATTAGTTTGGTCGGTTGCCAACTTGGTGATGGCATAAACTTATCTCACGCCAACTAAAAATTTATACCTTTGCCAAGTTTGATTTTAACTTTGGCTGGGCATAACCTTTGCATATGAACTGAGATCGAGGCGTCGTTTACGCCATTAGATTCCTTGCGATGAGATATTTGATTTAATGTTGGTTTCATTGAGATTTGAGGAATTTGATTTTTATTCCTTTTAGGGATCCTCCTGGATCACACCAACCACCTTGAGTTCCTCTTTGCTTCTAAGTTGTGTTTGAGGACACCCAAATTCCCCAGAATCTAAAGATTGATACCTTACAACAATAGTTTCACCAATAAGCAGTGGCAATGCAAAAATAATGTCCCATAAGGATTTAGTACTAGCACCCACTATCAAATCATGCACTTTCTATTACCACCTACAAATCAAACCAATATTTCTCCAGAACATGCACATTACTTCCCTTCCAACTTCAAGGAAGGGATTGAGCCAAGGGATAAAGACCAATGATACATTTAGAACTCAGAAAGTAGAAATATATTCAAGAAAACTGGAGCAACAACAAAACACAAGAAAACATAGTGGAAGGATTCGAGGGATAAAAATAGAAATTATTGGGAGCAATGTGTGTTTTCCTCTTAACACTACATCGCCAACGTTATGCCTTTCCTGCTCATGCACCCCCCATTTTGATTGAGTCTCCTAATAGCCTCCCCCATGCTCGTAGTCCCAACAAGATTTATCTATCCATCTGCCATCCCCCCATCCACAAAAAATTAAAATTTTTTGTTGCACGATGATTGTAAATATATCTTTCTCCTGATTGTTGTACCAATTTCCATTATTGTCCTCCCTATTCCATAAACATTCTTTATTCCACCCACATTCAAGTCTTTATTACCTGTCGATACCTTTGCACCTTGGGATATAGACAAACCTACCATGCTTGACATTGCAGACCTTTGTCTCTCACGCTTAAAGCCAAACTCCTCAATTTGATTATGTCCCTCCATAATTGAGTTGACTGATTCAACAATGTCCCAAGTTATTACACTTGCATGGGGCGTGTTGCCACATCCCCCTATCTATTGGTCTAGTGATGCATTGGCACACTCACCCCACTCGCCCACCAATAGTCACCCCATCTAGGGGAATCCCTTCCATCAACTTTATTAATTATTGATAGTTAAATTAAAATCACGGAAGCCCTATTCCAAAATATACACACCTATCAACATAATAAATATGTTTGAGATAGGGAAAATAAGAATTTTTTCTAATAAGGAATTAATTATATTTTAGTATAATATTTTTACTATAAATTAATTTTAATTATGGATTTAATGTATATTGAGGCAATATATTTTTAAAAGAGTAATTTTTTTTCGAATTTGTTTTAAACCTCTCGTGACTTCATCCCTTTTTATACATGCTAGATTTGAGATAAAATTGCAATGATCATATACATGTTAGATTTGAGATAAAATTACAATGATCATATCTATATCTATATGTGTGTGTGTGTGTGTGTGTCAACTTTATGTTAAACACTTCCTCATATGTAGCAACACACTATTAACTTTTTTTAACCACAAACAATTTTTTTTCTTTCCATTGCTTTATTTATATATAGAGTTGATATTGAAATATTTTATTTCTAGTGTTCATAGAAATATTTAATCTAAGATACACTTATTAAATAATATTGTGTTAATTAAAACTTTTATAAACTCAAATAATCATTTTAATATATATCATAAATATTTTCAATCTATAGTGATGTCAAATCTAATTATCTATACTAGAAGTGCATGCACATGTTTAAGAGGAAAGTTAAAGTATTGAAATTACACTTACCACTCAAAAATAAATTTGGAAATGATCTGAAGTGTTGATTTGGTGTTTTCTTCATTAAAAGGTTTTGTCCATTTCCATATTGAAGTGTGAATCCAAGAATGTTAGTTGATGTTAGCACAAGTAATACCCTTAGCATGAAGAATGTTATAGATTAGGCTAAGTAAAACCCTTGTCTTAGAGTGGGTTGGTTTGCTCAAAATAAAACCCTTGGTATATTCCATTATGACTCAAAAACTGTTGGAGATGCAATGTGAGGTAGTTTGTTGAAGTTATTGCAAACTAAAAGAAAACCTTCTATTTAGATAATTGTTATAGTAAATTAATAGTAGGTTGGTTATTTAGGTAGTTTTGTATATGGTAAATTGAAGAAGGTTGTGGCAAGGATTGGATGGTATTTAAGGAGTTAGAGCTTAAAGGTGAAGTAATATTCAATGGCCTCATAAACCAATCATATCAATAATTTTGGAGGTAGTTTGGAGAGAAAATTAAAGAGTAGTTGAAGAATTTAATGCATAGTTAAGGGGGAATCATGGAAAATACATGTGTTTAAGGTGTTTCCTTCATCATCTTATACTCCTCAAATTCAAATCACTATGTGTGTTACCTCTAGACTTTAGTCTAAGGTTTATGCTACATTCTAAGATTCTTTATGTGTCTCCAAATTGACAATGGTTTGCAAAGGTGTAAAATGTGTCCCTATGTTGACTTTAGTTTGTGAAGGTGAGTTATAGGCTTGTTGTAGCATTCAACAACCCCCCATTTTTATACTTAATCATCAATAAAGAATGGGGACCCTTCATTTTATATGTTTTAATCTCTTTTAATGAAATAGTTGATTTTAATAAAATTGGAACATATTTGAATTAGTTTTAAGGTTTAATAGACTTGAAGTATTTCCTTTATCAGAACTTCACGTATCAGAGTTGCACCTTTCAAAATGTTATGATAAATGTAAGATCTTATAGGACCTACTCACAAATTCATAACTATATCGAAATACTTCCATCGGAACTCTACTATATCGTAACTTCATTTTTAAGAATCTTACGATAAAAATCCTCCCCGATGTTTTCTTTATTAAAGTAAATCATATAAAGGGCTTTTAACAATATTTATAATAATACTTGCATGCTTTTATATAAATGAATATTATAATTATCCAGTGGCCCCACAACTGTAAGTCTTTCACTAAAACCCTGATATGAAACCTCTAATATGACTTCCCCGATATGCTTCATGCATATTTCATTAGAACTTGTTATCCGATATCTATCATGATCGTTGTTATATCAGAATCCTTACACATTGGAAGTTCGGATTATCGTAACTTTCTAATGTTGTCCTCCGATACATTTCTTGAAAATAATTCCTCCGATGTGCTAACTTGGAAGGCCCACATGATTTCACATTCACACACTTAATGTTTGATACTGGAGATTTATTGTGTTCTAAATTTTAAATGATTTCATTTATTTTACCTCGATTTTATGAAGATTTGCTTTAAACAAAATATTTTTATTATGAAATTTCATTGTTTGTGCTAAGTCCTCTCTGAAGATAAGTGTTTCACTGATCGCTTTTTTTCTACTACAAGTTAGCTCTAATCACTGTAAAATTGAAGAGATGTTGAAAGCAAGGAAGGGAAATAAGAAAACCACAGTGTGGCAACAATTTGTCACTACTTCATTTGAAAGCATTGAAGAAAAGAATGTTATGCTAGTGTTGTTCTTTGATAAAGTTTGTTCTAAAGCCTCTAGAAACTCTTCATGGGAATCATTATAAAAATGCTTTCAAGATGAAGGACCTAGGGTTACCCAAAGGAGAATAATTGTTGATGACTCCACTCCAGTTTCAAACACAACCTACAGAGATGTGGCGAACTGCTTCTTATAAAAGATTGCGTACATACCTAAAATTATTCCCTATACCAATATGGTTCAGTGGTTCATAGATAATATGAGAATTCCTAACGAGAAAATCGTTACAAATAAGAAAACAGTCGTCAAATATTTTTCCAGGGAAGAATTGAGGAGGTTGTAACATCTTCCTGAGGTAGAGTGAAAATATGATAAAAATACATTGAGGCATTTCTTAAAGAACTTGAACATGCATCAAAGCCAAATATAGGATGGAGATGTGATCCAAACAAACATAAGGAGGAGGAAAGCGGTAAGTATGTTGTAGATTGCCTTACTAGTACCTATTCTCAGATAGTTGTTATGATGTTTAGGCTTTATGCACAACCAAATGCACAAATATTTCTTGAACAATGGGTACCTCTTATAGATGGGGCTTTAGAGGGGTATATTTTTAATTGGGCTACTATACTTTCAAATAATTTAACTACCCATATCTTGGCTTCTAGGAGTAAACGCCAAAGTTTCCGAGAACATAATCCCGCCTTTCTATGTGAGTTCTTATATCATGGATGCTCTGTGTTTTTCCATGGACTTTTCATCTATGGGTTGGAAGTTAACTTTGGAAGACCCAACCCCTTTTCATATCTATCATGATATTCTTTTGGATTCCAAATATTAGCCACATTTCTACAAAATCTGTCAAGGGGTCATGTTACCAACATATCAGATTATGTTTTATAAAAGGGCTCCCTAGATGTCTCCAGAGGCTAAAAATGATCTGATCCGAGTAGGAAATTGATTTGGTGAAGAATCATTCACCTATATCAGAGTTTATGGGAGTTTTACCAATCCTCATGTGTTACCTCTATTCATTCTTGATAAATTTCTTACTAGGGAGATAGCTTATCAAACTGTGGGAAATGGCGTTTCTAATGTTTTGAAAGAGTGAAATAAAAATATGGGGTCTGTCTTTCCAAACCACTTTGGTATATATGCATTAGATAACTATAATCATGCAGTGATTAAAATAAAGGCCATTCTGAATCTAGATTTCCCTATTATACCCAATAGACAGTATGATCCTCACCAAGTGGTTAAAAAGATCATAGCTACATCAAGTATCAAACAACTTTCCCATGAGTTTGATAAGTTTGATGATTTGTTTGAGGGATATTCTTCTTATTCAATGGTTGAACACAAAGAAGATCAACAATTAAATCCTGAGAAAATGAATCAGTTCGCTTAGTACAGGGTCTTTAGGCTGGAAAATCTTCCTATGGGTTCATTATAGATTTCTCAAGAGAGGATTGTTCTTGATGACATTGTGATTATTGGCTTTACACAATCTGTTGATACTTCTCAACTGAGAGAAACAATTGCCTCTTCCTCCTCTTAGGAAGAGGGTTTTGTGCCTAATGTTAGGTTAGAAGAAATCTGGGAAGAACAAAATCAAACTCTTAATTCTAAGAATGATGAAAATTAGGTTGTTAAGGGTCCTCCACAAATTAAGGTTCATGAAACTCTCAAGAAACCTAAACAAACTATGATAACCAGAAAGGTTCTTGAGAAGCCTTTGGATGACAAAGATATAGCGATCATATTGATATTCTTCTCTTCTGATGTTGCTTTAAAAATTGAGGAGATTACTCCATTGAACATCTTTTACATCCCTCAACACAAAGTTGAGGTAAAGAGGGAGAGAAATAAAAGAAAACTTGACTAGTTTTAGGCACTAGTTCCTGGAAATGCATCTTTTGAAGTGTTATGGAAAGGCTCTTTAGAAAATTCTATAGAGGAATTGGGTAGACTTACCCAAATTATAGGTGCCTATGCTTCATCTACTATTGACAAAGCCACAGAGGTGTAGCAATTACTTGAGAAAGAAAAAATAATTTCTTTGATAGAGAATAGTATTGAAACTGAAAGAAAAAGATCACATAAGATTGGAAGGTGCAGGTCACAGAGCTTCATAACATGTTCGACTCTCTCAGAGTTTAGTATAATTTTGATACACAAGGAAAAGATTCACAAATTCAAGAGCTGTAGAGAAGGATTGAACATCTGAGTCTCAATCTAGAATTGACTGAATTTAAGAAGGACGAATACTTTCTAGCCCAACAACAAATTATCTTTTAGATATGATTTTTTAGGATTCAACTACGTTAAGTAAGTCATTCATCTATGAGCATTTCCATGAGAGGTATCCGTAACTGACTAATTTCTCATGATTTTTGAATAGTCCACTTAACACTCATTGCATCAGGTGATGCTCATAGGGGTGAAGAAGTGGGACTATTAAAAAATCATGAGAAATTAGTCAGTTACGACTACCTCTCATGGAAATGGTCATAGATGAACGACTTACTTAATGTAGTTGAATCCAATAATGATATCTAATATAATGCACTACGAAAACTCCCAATAATTAATTAAATTATCTTTTGTCAGAAGTTGGCCATTATTCATGATTAGTGCAGGATAGCTAGCTCCCTGGTAGACCAATTATCTTCTGTTAAAAATTACATTGAATATATAGAGGAAACAATTGTTGGTTTCTTGACATGGCAAGAAACTGCAGAGGGAAGATTAGCTAATCTTCCCAAAATTGAGGAATCCCATAAATAGATTACTTTCAGAGAGTGTGAAATTCACATTAAGTAGGAAGAAGAAACAATTTATCATGTGAGGGATATTTTAAGTAATATTATTGAAGTAGTCAGCGATAATATGTTCCAAGCTAATCTCATATCAAGTTGTCCTGAGGGATTATTACCTGATATCAAACTACTGACTAAAATGTGGTAAGAATCCTCCAAGAAACAAGCTGAGATTATTGATCAATTGATCAAAACCAAATTGAAGAGTCATTGTCAATTTTTAGTGAAACCGCACAATTAGTGGATTATTCTCTGATGCTTATCAAATGACACCACACAGATGTTTCTAGCATTGAGGGATGCGATCTTCACTAGCCAAATGCGGATACAGTCTAGGTCTCCACCTAAATTGCAGAATATAACTGATATCTATGATCTTCAACAATGAATCAGAAGACAATATTCCTCCTAATATTAGATTACCTATTGTAACTGATTCTAAATATGTTCCTTTTGGTTCCTTTTAGTTACTTTGTTTGAAACCGTTTAAGGTTGTTATTGTATTTTATATCTTTTTCTTTTATTATGAGACTATAAATTCCCTCTCTGAGATAAGAGAAGGGGTTCTAAACCTTTGAAAGAAAAATCTTAAGTTACACTATTGTAACTAAAGTTTTTCTTAATATAAAGTTGGACCATCTCCTTTCTATCATGAGCAGATCAATGATATATCGGGTACTACTATCCTTATGTTGTTCTTTTGCTTATACTAAAATGGAATTATGCTTTTTTTCATAATATATGTACTGAAGCAATCATTCATTATCACTATGGATGTGTTTGATTGGAACTATAAACTATATATGACTCAATTAGATCACAGTGTATCTGACACATTAATAAACTAATTTAATTAACTATTTAATTAAATTAGTTATCTTTCTCTACATTAACTTCATATTTGCGGGATGATCTACATTGTTATGACAATTATGAAATTTTTATAATCACATATACCAATATCATATGCGAGATAGATAATAGTATATTAATAGTTATTCATTTTTACTTATATTAGAACATTATATTTTTATTGATTCCTTTTCATATAATTTTATATAAAGGGAGACTAGTCTCGTAATTCCAGTCGGCACCATCATCCCAAATAGAAAAGGATTTGTCCTAAGGTCGTGACTGGGTGTTTTCCCCAAATGTTGATGTAGTCAATCAAGAACATCAACATTTTTGGTGCTAGAAGGAGGGAAATCAAACTATGAGTGGAAACAAAATATCATCCTAAAAGAAAAAGTCATTCTAAGAGAAATCTCCCTCAAAGTCTCCACCAATTTCAAGATCTCATTCTAAATCTCCTAGTTCTAGATCCGAAGTTACTGAACCGGTCACTAATCCTCCTAGCTCACTTCAACAACCAATTGGTCGAAATTCTATAGAATCACTTGCAGGATCCTCTGAAGTGTAGACTTTAATTCATATATTAGAGGGAATTTCAATTTCTGGTAAAAAACCTAGTCAAACCAATTTATTTGAAGGAAGTGTTACCTCTTCTCACTATTTCGGAGTTTTAACAAGATCTTAAAGTGAGAAAAGCATAATCAATCCTTTTTGAATTTTCATTCCCACTCATCGAACAAAAGTACTCCAGATATTGAATCTTCAACTAGTGGGATTAGACCATCTTCCCCACCTCAAACTCCTTCTGTCTATCTCACTTCTTCTCATTCTCCTTTACCTTCTTCTTATCATCCTTTATCGACTCCTTCCATTCAAATTCATCTTTCACAATCGACTAGTTCTATTTTAACCAGTAGTACTACAGGGGAAACTTCTTAAATAGTCCAATATTCTACAACGCCAACGTCAACATCAACTGCAACTCCTTCTGTTCATAATACACCAGGAATGGAAAACAGACCGTGGAATAACCCAGGGTTAGTTGCAATGGCACCACCTTTACATCATCTTCCTAAACATCCAAAAAATGGTTACCCAAATATAATCCAGATGGTGGTTTACTTACTGAGGAACACCTTCGCAATTTTATGTTGGCAATCAATCTCAATGGAGTTTAAGAAGAAGATGTAGTTTGCAGACTTTTCCCTTATACATTTGAAGGATATGCAGGGTCCTGGTATTTATCCCTACCTGCTAGATCAATCACAAGTTAGGATATATTTTAAGGACAATTATTGTTAAAATTTGGGGATGATCGAACAACAACTACTTTAATCAATGATTTATCAAATCTCAAATCTAACTAAAATGAGAAAATTAAAGACTTCAATTCAAGATTTAACAAGCTATTAAAAAAAATCCCAGATACTTCTAGACTTGATGTTGGTGTATAAATTAAATTGTACATTAGCACTTTTCCTTCAAAAATTTCCATGTTCGTAGATAAATCTAAAAAAAAAATACTTCTAGATAATATGAAAGAAGTGTTTGTTTTTTTTTTGTTTTTTTGTTTTGTTTTGTTTTTTTTTTAAAGAGTTCAATCTCTTGAAACGAAATCTGTCGTTGAAGAAAGGAAAAGACCAAGAATGTAACCTTAAAATATGAATCCAATGAAAAGGTTTCTAAATATCCTTTTGATTTGGAAGGATTACATAAAGCATTGAAAATGATGTCAAATGAGATGGTTGAAATCAAGAAACAAGTTGTTTATTTTTCAAGGAAATCCTTTTGACCTTTTAAAAGGAATCAACCTACGCAATCACAACATTCCACTCAAATATCAAATGTTGAATCTGATGATGATGACGAAGAGGAAGAACCATCTCTATCTTTTGATGAAGCACAATAAGAATATATAGTCAAATCTCATGGCTTAAGTGACTTTATCTTGTCACTTCAAAGAATGAAGAAGAAAAAGAAGCTTTTCTAGTAAGTACTAGAAGCAAGGGACTTGTTTATACCCCTTCATTAAGAAAAAATAAAAAGACTTCTACTCCTTTTGTTAAAGATAAAGTTACAATTAAAAACACTTCTACTCAACCTTCTGCTTCTTCTCTGAGTAGTAATAAGTCTCCTTCTCCATCTACTTCATCTAAAACTTTTATAGTTTTAGATAGCATTGAATATACTATTGTAGAGTGCATGAAAAATACTAAATCTAATGTTTCCTTGTATGAGGATGGTAAACTAAAACAAAAACAACAATTTTTACTCATTGAATTGAACATAGTTTTTGCATCTTCATTACCTTCTACTGTTATTACCTCAAAAGCCTCAAAAGCAAAACATAAACCCCCAAATGTCCATATAGATAAAATCGATTCTTTTGATGCCACACCGATTGGAGATAGATAAAACTCTCACACTCCTCCTTTTCTGTTGAATTTTGAAATATTCAATAAAAATGTTTACAATTGTTTAGTAGATTGAGGTGCATCCTCAAATATCATGCCTTATTCGGGATGTCTTAAATTGAATGTTACGCCTCATAAATATTTTGTGCAAATTGTCCAATTAGATAAAACCAAAGTCAAAGTCTTAGGAGAAATGAATGTTATCTTAATCAGACTATCTTCAAATACGAAAATTTGTCAAATAATTGATATATTGGTTGCTGGCGTCCTTGATTTTTGTGGCTTCATTTAAGCAGGGATTGGTTTGAGAAACTACATGGTTATTTTTCAACTGATTGTTCACATCTTTGGCTCCCTTACAATGGAAAATCTAATCAAATTCATGTGTATAGGGAAAATCACATGAAACATAATGTGACCAATTTAGATGAAGAGAATGAACCATCAGTGTTCACAAAAAAAAATAAAAAAATGGGAAATTATTCTTCAAAATCCTTCTTTGGTAGTTTTCCTGCTCATAATTCTCCTTTTCCTGTTGATTATGTTTTGTCACAAATAGAAATTTTCTCACAAAAAGATTCAATAAGATGTATTAATATTATAGATAATACTATATATAAGTGTGATGAATTTTTTTGGACTCTTTACCTTGATGGGTCAAAATCTAATGATGGCGCGGGAGATGGATGCATTCTAATAAATCCAAATGGAGATAAAACAATGATTACATGCAGATTGGAAATTGATCGTACCAATAACATTGTTGAATATGAAACATTGGTTAGGGTTTGCAAAAATCTATCTATATTTATGTCAAACCTCTTAATATTTATGATGATTCAGAAATTGTCATCAAACAAGTAAGAAATAATATTCATTGTGTTTATAATCATCTTAAACATTATCAATTTATGATTCAAGATTTAACTAGTCATTTCACTGCATTCAAGATAACTCCAATTCCAAGATTACATAATGCTAGTGTTGATCTCCTAGCTAATGTTGCTTCAAAACACATTCCTCCAAAAGATTTCAATCCTAATAGATTCTCAATAGAATTGATTTTTCACCCCTCGATTCCAGATAACATAACTAATTGGCATGTATTCAATGATGATAATGACATCCTAAGTTTTTTTTAACTTTTGAAGGTTCTTATTCAAATCAAATCACTGATGAAGATGAACATGATAAGAATCTCAATAAGTCTTATGAAGAAAGTTCCTTGCCAAATCCTATAGTAAAATTGGAAGACTTATATGATTTAAAATATAGATTCAAGAAAAAAACTAATTGTAAACTCCAGAGTAATACCTTAAGCTTTGAACTGGTTAATCTAGGGCCTGACAAAAAACCCAACAATATCAATTTAGGCCTTGGAATTACACCTAATGAGTGATCTGATTTCATTCATTTGTTGAGGAGATACAAGGATGTTTTTTCGTGGAGTTATGACGATTTAAAAACATATGACACATATATCATTCAACATACTATACCCATGTTGCGTGATGTAAAACTCGTTCAACAAAAACTTAGGAAGATCCATCCTAAACTTGAAGCTCAAATCTATACGAAGTTAAATAAATTACTCAAAGCCAAAATTATTTTCCTAGTTAGATGTTATCTCAAAATCAGACCCTGGAAGGCTGCTGACCAGGAAGACCTTAAGTAACTATTTCAAACCTACTTTAGGCTGAGGCTTAGCCTCCCCAACCTGAGAGGGCTCTCTCAAAGGATTAATGATTTTTGATTAAGATTAAGATGGCTAACTCTTGTAAAACAAAGATAGAAAAATGAGAGTGGTGGAAACACAATTAGAAAGTACCCATTGGGATTATGGAGTCAGATAGGCTTCAGTATTAACAGTTAGGTTAGCTCTGCATAGAAGTCAAGGCATTCAGAATCCAACATATGTAGAACACACCAAACACATAGAAGGCCAGTACAATTTACGAATATATGAAGGAAATTAGAGCACTTCTTGTGATTTATGAGTAATCACATATTCATAAAACTATAAATAATAGGAAAATACAACACAAGACATTCATCACATTGAATTCTTTATGATTTTCGAGAAGCAAAGCCAGTATTGTATTACTAAAACATAGTTTTTTACATAAAGCCAAATATTAGAGCCTTTTTTCAATAAATTTCCAACCCTGGTGACATTGCTCTTTCTCCTATATATAGAATTCTTTACAAAGCTGAGATTCCTCCTCTAGCATGAGGGGAACTCGAATTCTTCTTTCTATGACACCTATCCAAACTTTAACTAACTATTAAATACAACAACTACCAACTGGAAGTTTTAGAAACCTAAGACAATTAGGAGTCTAACTCCACATCATGCTGATAATAGAATTTATTATAATAAAACTCGTTCTCTGACAAGTGGTTCCCTTCAGTTTAACTTTGATGGATGTTTAAAGTTTCTTGTTGGCCCTTAATATCTTATCTCCTTTACTGCTCCTGCAAAGTAGGAAACTGCCCTTGTTTTCCTGCGTTTGGTTTCCTCAAGGATGTTTGAGACCAATTAACCATGATGTCTTCTTTGATTACACAAGAGTGTATTGGAGTGCCACGTTCTTGATGTGCTGTAGACCCTTTCCATATATTCGTATGGAGACAAAACTTCTTCAAATCCGTTTGAAATGTCGTGGGCAAAACCGGCGGTGATTTGTATGACAAAACTTATAGTCCATATATCTTTTCCTCCGCTTGTTTTACCTTTGCCACTTGCTTGCACATTGTAAATGATCCTTTTTGACACTCCCCTTTCAAAAAAAATTCCCCTTTATTACTCAAAATTGGTCGACTGAGTTTAATTATGTAGCTACAGCAATTTCATAGCGCGCTACAAAACTTTTGTGCATTATGCGTCTTTTTCAACAGTTTCATAGCACGCTACGAAACTGCTGTGTAATCACAAAACAATGTTTAACACAAAAATCTGACTGACTTGAGCTTCTTTTATCTTGACATATCCCTTTCAACTGCCCTGAAGCTATCAAAACTGAGTAGAGATGTATTATTCTTCAAGAAACTATAACAAGGTAAATCATCAAAATTTTGAATATAACCTTGCTGTGTGGTTTCCTTAAGGAGATTTTTCCCACTGGCTTCGCTGCATCTTCAAATATTGAATTTGCTTTTCCATAACTTTGATCCCAGCTCTTAGTTTCGTGTTAACCCATCTGATGGATGCTGCTTCCTTTAGTGCAGGGACTGTCCAGGTATAATATTGTGGATTACAGTCGACCACCTCAGGTATTTGAAATGTTTTGTCTTCCCACAGAGCTTGCATTTTGTCAAAATGAGCTTCCTTGATTGCATGCTTCCTAGAGGCTTTCTTCAATCTAGCAATTTCAAGATTTGCTAACCTCAATTTATTTTTCAATTCTTCAACACTATATTCCTCTGGTTGGACGATTTCCTTTCCTCTATCTTCTTTATGCAGTTGTGATGATGTTTCTAGTGAAGTGACGGGTCTGTCATGAGCTTTTACGATCTCCTCTGTTTCACCTGCTTCTGGCAGCATCTCCTGCATCTGTTTGAAATTCCTCGTCATGGGTCTTCTTGGCTTAAAAACAAATTGAGCAACCTGATCATCAAACTTGAGCTTGTTCATGGCTTTGATTCTTTTAGTCTTGTCTTTACTTGATTCTATCAAATCTGCTTGAACCAAGGGAGATTCTTCAATATCAATGGCTTGCAGTAAGTCATTCAAGCTTCCCTTTGAAACATGGCTTTCCTCAACAACCACCTTCTTGACTTTTTCCTTAGCTAATTGACTCCTGGTCATCCTTCTCTGACTACTTCTCCTATAGATGATTCACTTCTACCTTCTTTGATCTGAGTTTTCTCTTTCAGGGACTGTTGGGGTGTGTCTTGGATAACCATTGATTTGGCAGGATCCCTTAGTTGTTTTCTAGCTTTCAATTTTGTGAATCTCTTAGATCTTGTTTCTGTACGATGCTCAATTGTTGGTGGAGAAGCTTTCACAACTTGGGGGCTAAGACCAGTTTCATTTTTAAAGCCAAACATAAACATGAATGTGGACTAATCCCTACCTACTCTCTAGAGTTCATGCAGAACAATCAACTTAACTAAGCCGTGGTGAAACAATGAGGTTTCACAGGCTTCTTTCCTTAGTTGCACCTTGTCACACATTTTGGTCAAGCTACGAAATAAGTAGAAAGGTAAATCAAGAGATGTCTTTCCTGTGAAATGCAGTAGAAGCTTGAAATGATATGAATACACCTTATTATATCTCCCTTCATAGGTAAGGTACCTATGTATGCAGGTAAGAAAATTGGCATATGAGTCCTTGACATAATTTCTAGGCATAGACTTGTTTAAGTCCGAGTCAATGAACTCCGGCTTCAGAAATTCTTTGTAGGGGGTCATATAAAATTTAAAATTTTTAAACCATTTTTCTTGTCCTCTTGGAACCTCAGTGATTGTGGAGATTTCCTCTGGTGAAATTTGCAATTCAAGCACACCAACTTTTTAATTCAGCCCTGTGAAATTCAAAGCAAACTCCTTGGTGATTTGTGCATGACCTCCCTGGAGTTTTTCGTAGAAATTCCAACATCCACCCTGCTTGAATGCATGTTCCACTTCCCTGTTCTTCAAGATAATGTCTAAACCTTTAGGTTCACTCCTCAAACATCTACCTGACCTGTGCTCTTTTATTTCTGTAGATCCTTCCATGATACTTCAACGTAATGAAAACCTGATAGACTGGCACTGTCTCAACCTTTGATCACTGCCTCGCTTGATAGTTGCCTCGCTTGGATACTCCCTCGCTTGAATACTGCTTCACTTGTCATTTGAGGAATTCAAATTTAAAATTTGCTAATTATTCCTCATGTAATGAATACAATCATAATTATGACTGTGAATATTTGGCTCTTCTTGAAACTTGCAATCTGAGCGTACCAAGGAACCTAACGACTCTAATGATGAAGATAAGCGGTTGGACATGATAGGTGAAGTGTATAAGCTGACAGTGGATGATGTAAGCATAATTGAATTTGACAGATTTGACAGCTAGGAAAGATTTTCTACGGAGTGCACAAATCTTCGATTTCCTAGCACAGCCAGTGTAAAATCTGGGTTATGCGCTACGAAAACACCTAAGGCATTTCGTAACACATAAGAACCTTTGCAACAAGCTTAATACAAAGAATCTATGTAAGTTATGGGACCAATGATGAATGAGAAAATACTATTTAACCTTTATTTAACCATCCTACCAAGACTTCTAAGACACTAAGACTTAGATACTACAGTAAACATGCAAACACTGAACTCGGGCTAACACCCGATCCTCACAATCAAACTTGATGTGAACAATTTAGAAATTGCTTCTTAAGTGATAACATTAAACATTCAAAGTGGGTTTCAAATCTCATCCCAGATATAAATAAGAATGGAGATATTCAAATTTGCATTGATTTAAGGAATTTGGATAGAGCATGTGAAAATGATAATTTTCCTTTATCACCAATGGAACACATATTACAATTTGTTGCAGATTCTGAATTGATGTCATTTTTATATGGTTTTTCATGATATAACTAGATACTTGTGCATCCTGAAGACAAATTGAAAACCACATTTAGAACCAAATGGGGAACATGTGCTTTTCAGAAGATGCCTTTTGGATTGATAAACACTGGAGCTACATTGCAAATAGATATGGACATCACCTTAAAAGGTTTGATTAATAAATAAGTTGTTGTGTATTTAGATGATATTACAATCTAGTCAAAAGAAAGGAAAAATCATCTTAATGATCTAAAACAAATCTTTGAAAGATGCATAAAATTTGAGATTTCTTTAGATCTTAAGAAATCATTATTTTCTCTAAGTGAGGGAAATATTTTAAGCTTTATTGTTTCTAAAGAAGGAATTAGCATAGACCCAGAAAGAGTTAAGGTTATTTCAAAATCTCCTTACCTCACAAAAAAAAAATGCAATCCTTTCTTGGCCAAATCTATTTTGTTAAACACGTTGTCCTTGATTTTTCACAAATTGTTATGCCTTCATAAAACATGATAAAAATAATATAGTCTACAAATGGGGGCAAACTAAAAGAAAATATAGTCTTGAAATCACAAACTAAACTAATATAGTCTTGAAATCACATACTAAAGTAATTGTTCCTCTCCCAACAGTTAGGAAATTACTTATTCAGAGGGAATTGGGAGAAAAGAGAGCTAATTGGGTTACAACCTTGCAAGCATATGACCTAGAATTAAAAATAACCAAAATAGTTAGAGGTCAAGGTTTTTACAGGTTGATAAATGGAGCTTTTGATGGTTCAACTTAAGAATATTCACGCATCAATGTTGAGGTTTTAGAGGCATCTCCTGTTGATATGGAATCTTAGTATGCCGATTTAATTTTCTATTTGAAAAATAGTTATGCTCCAATAGAAATCGATTATGAGAGAAAAATATCTTTGAGACTTAAAGCCAACCAATTTCAACTTGTTAATAATATCTTGTTTAGAAGAAATTATGACTTTATCTTACTTAGATGTTAAGAGAAGCCTGAAGCAGAAAAAGTGTTACAGTAATTACATGATGGACCAACTGGTAGACATTATAGTGGGGATACCACTGCTCACAAAATCCTTCATGCTGGTTACTATTGACTAACTCTATTCAAATACACATGCTTATATAAGGAAATGAAAAATATTCCAAACAGCGTAAGGGAAAGAAAGGAAGGAAACCTTGCCTTTGCAGCCAGTCAATATAGAAAAAGCTTTTGAAAAATGGGGACTAGATATCATAGATGATATCGTTCCACATTCTTCTAAACAACACAAATATATTTTAACTGTTACATATTATTTCACCAAGTGGGTGAAATAAATTCCCTTTAAGGTGGTCAATTTTGAAATTATTATCAATTTTATCGATCATCATCTAATTACAAGGTTTGGCCTTCTTTGTTCTCTCATGTTTGATAATGCATCATACTTTTCTAGAAATGTTATTACTAAATTTGCACTCAAGCAAGGTTTGAATGTTAAGTATTTCACAAATTATTACCCTGAGGGAAATGGATTGGTTGAATCCACCAATAAAAATCTCATAAGGATTATTAAGCCAACTATTTCTGAAAACCAAAAGAACTAGCATAAGGTTCTAATTTTTTCTCTATGGGTTGATAGGATCACTCACAAAGCTTCATTAGGAACTTCTCCCTATCACTTAGTATATGGAAAAGAAGTTGGCTTGCCTCCTAATCTAGATTTTCCTTCATTGGCCCTAGTACAATATGTAGAGGAATAACCTTGCTCTTCTTAAAAATTAAGAATGTATCAAATTCTAAAGCTAGAAGAAGGAAGAGATAAAGCTAAACAAACTCATACTCAATATCAGAAAATAGTTAAGTCTTGGTTTGATGCGATTTTAGTAAAGAAAAATGTTTTTGAAATTGGTGACTTAGTTTTGAAATGGGATAAAGCCCATGAAGAAAAGGGAAAACACACAAAGTTCCAAAAACTTTTGCTCGGCCCATTTCAAATCGTTAAAAAACTAGGCCCATCAACTTTTGTCCTCCAAGATTTACAATGTAAGAGATATTCTCTTCCCATAAATGGGCTAGTTTTAAGGAAATATTTCTCTTGAGAATGCATAACTTGTTGTAAATATGTAAATAATCATATGTACATATCGATGTCTTTAGATTAGTTGTATTTAATAATACTCTTTTGACTTTGTGTTGCATTTTCTCTCCATTAATGTGGAGTTTATTAATTAAAGGAAAATTATTTAGAAAAAAATGATCACTTTGAAGTTTAGTATTGCATATATTCTAATATCTTATATCTTTATCTCCATTAGCTTATGAATATTTCATTACTTGAAATACTAAAAGCTTATGTTATCCTTTTATCCGTCATGTACAATTTCTTTTAAAAATAAATACTATTTCAAAGTTTTTAGCATCTTATGACTTCAATTGTCATCCATAACTCTTAAGGAGTAATTTTACCTCCCCATTCACTGATTTTACAATTTTTAGTGTAATTCAAAAATATTTAAACTTGAAAGATAAGGGGTCTCATTATGAGCCAGCTTACCATGATCATGTAAGAAATATGATGTAGATTAACCCAATAATGCAATATAAATCAAAGTAGAATACTATAACCCACTTCTACTATCAATTTGCGGAAGCTTAAAGATTAAGCTGAAAAATATAACCATAAGAAGAAGAATCAATGGCATAATACACATGAAAATACTTTGGGGAAAGCCTCAGCTAAAAACCCCACACTATTGTATTATCATACATGGTGGAAATACATAGGAATTATACAAAGCATTAGCTCTCACAATTAGCCAGCTCTAAGTACAATCCTCACAGATGCTCACAGGCAATCTTGGCTTCTCTTCAACCTTCCTCTCTACCCTCCAAGCTCCTATTTCCTTGCATTGTTCCTTGGGGATGATTCTCTTGTTACCAAGTGGAACACTTCCACCAAAACTGCGCAATCCTCAAGGATTAAATCCTTGATTGTATGCATGAGTTTTCTCCATGAGAAAATACATGCAATTGATAGTACACTATCCTTGACATTAATCTCAAATGAATCTTTTTCAGAATATACATGCATGAGTTTCTGATGAGGGAATCTTCAGTTAACTGGAGTAGCACTAGTTGAGTGCATTAATGCATCAACTGACTATTAACTCAGTATTAGTTCCTCAAACAGTTTGGAACTAATTTAACTGGACTTAACTTAGTAAACTGAGTTAACTAATTACAACTCAAATATAACTGAATCTTATCTCCTTAATTTAAGGGATAACTCTTGCATGACTTCAGAAAGACTTCTAACTTGAATTTCTCCAACTAATTAATTTAGAATAAATTAATTAATTATTTCCAAGTAGTTTCTAAGACTAAATTTGATTTTAATTCACAATTTAATTCAAGGACAAATTAAATTGGAATATTCTTGTTGCTATATTTCAACACTCCCTCTCAATAAGAAAGGGATTATCTGCGACCCCGATCCTGTCTCTATGGAAATCGAATTTACACTTTGACAATGCCTTTGTTAAAATGTTAGCATCTTGCTCCTTTGTTGAAATACACTGCGGCAACATGATCCTCTCGATCTGTGAAAAGCCATGGGCACCAAATCTTGCCTTATGCTTCTCCACACTACCATTAGCAGAGCCAACGAGAACTCACAACTAACTTGTTCTCTGGTCTTTGAACCATGTCATAAACACTATTACAAACTATGGAGTCATACTCCTCCACCATAGCATCAACCCAAATCAGCTGCTGCACTGCTTCCTCAAAGGAAGATGGCTTAGTCTCAACACATTCCCTAGAAAGGGCCCTGTATCCAGTGTACCTCTTAG
>APFE030727139.1:1668-18922 GCA_000404065.3 Pinus taeda | reverse complement strand
GGCTGGAATTTTGTATCTTATAGAGAAGTGTTGTTGGTATTCTGGTGTACATTCACAAGTGTTGGGTGATCTAGCTTTGCTTGAGGTGAAGAAGGGCTTCTTAGCTGGAGGATGATGCTGGGTCAGAGCACATGGTTGTAATCTTCTTGCTACTTTTCATCTGAATAAAGCTATTCTTGTTTCCTTCCATATTATTGTGTACTTGTTTATACATGCTTGTATATGGTTAATGCATATATGATCCTGCATTATTTGTGAACTTAGATGCTTGTTTCTTGCATAGTATTATGTTGTTGTGATTCTACAGGTCCTTTTGAAGCTGAGCAGACAAAGAGAAAGTGGCAAAAATCTATCAAGAACGAGAGGAAATCGAGCGCAAGACTCAGGTTGGCCCTCTTGGTTCTCCTCTCATCTATTTTCATAAAAGGAATCAATAGTAGACTTTGATTGTTTGTTTCTAAGATAGCCACCCATCTTAGTGGGAATAGCAACATCCATGTGGACACTATCCCCATATAACACCTAGTGCATCAACCTGAGAAGTAAGGTTCACATACGCATCATCTTGAATGGTAGATGACAAGTTGGTAGATGGAGAATCTACGGATGTTGAGACCTAGGATTCTGTTGAAAGAGGTTCGACAGAAGCGCGCACAGAAACCTTAGAAAGGTTTGACTACGAGGAAATCAAGGATGACACCAGGTAAGGGATGTGGCCTGTGGTGTTTGTCATCTCAACATCTGGGGGAGGTATCACAATTGTGGGACCAGAGTCCCCATATTCTGGTTGACTGGTGGTACCAGAATCCACGGGTAGAGGAGTAGATGATCCACTACGAGTGGCCTCATATTCACGAAGTGCTTCAAGGTAGTCACAAAATTCATTGAGACAAGGGTACAATGGGAATAGTGACCATGATGATCACACAAGCCACAAGGGTGGTTTGTGCGCAACGTTTTGAGTTTCTTAGTCGGTAACATGGAATTCAGGTATATTTGACTCAGGAAACGTTTCATGAACCAAAGGTTTAATTCGAGGAAGATCAGGACAATTATTGGTGTCATGCCCAACAACTTTACACAAAGCACACAAAGGTGATGGCTTTAGGGCCTTAGGGGCTGGAGTAGCTTGGGGAGACTTGTCCTTAGGTTCTTTCCTCTTATCTTTGCCCCCCTGTCTGAATGCTTTCACAACATGAGTTGGTTCCTGTTGAGGTTGTGATGGAACTAAAGTAGCGACAGGTGTCATACGGACTGGTTGAACCCGAATCAAAGCATGATATGGTCTAAGCTAACCAGGTGGAGTGTTTGCTGGGGGATCAATGTACCAGAATGGGATCCCCAAAGTCATATTATGGAGGACCAGCAAGCCATGAAAGGGGTAGAAAATGCTCCCAAAGGGGGAAATATGAAAGGTGTCTGGCCTGTAGGGTAATGTCCCAGTTGAGTAGCTCCTGGATGGTCGAGACCTGGAGGAACGATTCTTAGTGGAAACATAGGAGAGGCACCCACTAACATAGGAGATCCTAGGTGGATGGATCTAGATGGCTCGATTGAGATGGTAACAACAGGGTGTTGAGGAGCTAGTCGTTGATCAGAGGTATTAACCTCATTAGAATCCATCATGAGGATATGGTAGTTACTAGGACCAGAAGGTTAGGGGGGATGGGCTACTTGACCTAGCTGAGGTTAAGAAGTAACAAATCCTTGCTGAGGGAAAGTATTTGTGAGCACTTCTAGTCGAGATGGCACAGGATTCTGAGGCGATTGTTGACCTCTAGAAGATGCTTGACATTCCCACATTTGGCGCATCTGGGGTAAGAGAGGACACTCATGTGTATAATGGACATGAACACCATAACACACACAAGTCTTGTTCGTACAAATAGCCTTTTTCTTCTTGGGCTAGCTACCTTGTTCCTGGTTTTTGGTCTTAGGCTGGTTCCCCTGGGGTTCACTAGGCTGGTTACCTTGATTACCCTGGTTACCCTAGTTACCCTTCCCTTTATTCTTTTTATTCAAATGTTAGGGACTGCTTGCACTCTTTTGCAAAATAACTTGGCCTTGAGGGGGCGTGTTACCGAGAATAGTGTCCACTTGGAGCTTCTATTCCCACTAAGACTGGTAGCTATCTTAGAAACAAACAAGTAAAGTCTACTTTTGCTTTCCTTTATGAAAATAGATAAGAGTGGAACAAAGGACACCAACCTTAGTCTTGCGCTTGGTTTCCTTGCTTGTTTCCTCTCCTTCCTGATAGATCTTTGCCACTTCTTCTTCGTCTGCCCAGCTTCAAAAAGCACCTGTGGAATCAAAGCATCATACTACTATCGAAGAACAAAGATCTATATTCATAAATAACACAGGACCAGATATGTGTTAACCATACGAATGCATATATAACAAACATACAAGAATATGGAGGAAAAACTTGAATAGCTTTATTAAGATAAAGAATAGCAAGAGGATTACAACCATATGTTCTGACCCAGCATCATCCTCCAGCAAGAAAGCCCTTCTTCACCTCAAGTAAAGCATAGATCACCCAACACTATGAAGTTACACCAGAAAACCAACAACACTTCTCTACAAGATACAAGATTCCATCCTCTGGATCTCTGTGATGAGGGATCCATATATAGATGATTGTAGGGGGGTGAGTCATCTTTTGGGGTCTTGATTAGTGTCTTCTCTTTGATAGTTCTTGATTCCACTTGGAGACTGATGATCTCTTACTCATCCCTGGGTGAAAACAGAGACGCAAGTGTCAGAGGGGAAGCTTCTAGAAGATTCCATGATCTTCCACCTCGCAAATTGTCCCTGCCATTTGTCCATTCCCGACCATCACACCATACAAAGGGGCAATTCAGTATGCATCAAACCCTTTACACTGGGAAGGTGATATGCATCACACCCTCTACACTTGGTATTTAGTATTGTCCAATTTTGACCATTTCTGAGCAGTTTTTAGTGGAGAACTTCTGGGAGATGATGTAATCAACTGACCTTGTTCCTTTACGTAGTGAAGCAATGCTTTTAGGGACTTAGGAGCCCTCAGTTTATGGACATTTATGGTTGGGGTTGCAGTGCCCAAAAATGTCTATAACAGTTGCCCCCTAAAGCATGAGGTCGTTAATCTTTTGATGTCGGGTGAAATGCTTTACCATGAGGATCTGAAGTTTTCGAGCTGGGAGGTGACCTGTAATAAGATACAATACAATACATTATCTTCATAACATTTTTCATGATCTAGCTGAGGCGGGCATTCCCATGCTCAACTTTATAAATTCATTTTCATGTACATAGGACAGACAATCGTCTATGTGGCAAACTAATGATTTGGACTCATCATTGTTTGATTTGGATGATCATTTGTTCGGAAATGATGTACATTTGATGTATTTATATTCTTGAATATATTGCAGCCTGGATGGATGAAACTAGATCCGAGGTCTTCAAAACTCGTTCAATCTTCACTCAGAGTACAAGACGATCCATGTGAAAAATGTTCTGGAGTCAAACATGGAAAGACATCGTCTGATTACCAGCCAATGATGTCAGCTGTTAACAGGCACGAGAGGAATCACCAATAATGACAATGACCCTCAAGGTACTACAGTGCAATTCACACAGTGTGAAAAAGGACTTGGCGTCGAACACCACGCAAAATCTCTCGATCGAAGGCCATTAATGTAAACCTGTTGCCGAAAGTGAGAAACTTGCCATTGAGGCATGCAAGCTTCAAAGTATTGAAAGGGTTGTTCCTAGGTCAACTTCTTGGATAATGAGCTGATGTCGACAAGAAGTGTCCCGTCGGAGGAGGGCCTTAATGAATCCCACATCTACGACATGGAACGAAGTAAATGATTTTGGAGGTGAAAACGATCTGATGATACAGGGTTCAGGGTGGTGGTCATGAAACGAATGGAGCGTGAATGTATCGCAGCGGGTGAGACACGGGTGAATTCTCTGAATGACTTCTCTTGAACATATCGGCGACACTGACGATGGATTGGTAGCGTTAACCCCAAAAATGGATTGTGTTATCTCAAAATCAAGTCCTGATAGGCTGCTGATCAGATTGACTCTAAGTAACTATTTCAAACCAATCTTTTAGCTAAGGCTTAGCCTCCTCAGCCTAAGAGGGCTCTCTCAAAGGGTTAATGATTTTCTTGATTATGATTAAGATGGCTAACTCTATGAAAAAATCGAACAACAGTGTATGAATGGTTGAAATATCAATTAACAAAATTCCATTGGGCCATGGAGTCAAGGTGTGTTTCAGTACAACAATGAGATTAAATTCACATGGAAGTCAAGGCATAGAGGGCTTTAACATAGAAGTAGAACAGAGATATAGTGTAGGAACACAATCCACAAATACATGAAGGAAATTAGAGCATCTTGAAATTAATTCTAAGTAACATGTATCTGTACTACTACAAGTAAATATAGGAAAGAAACCGTGAAGAAAATCAAACATTAAAATCCTTGCTGAATCCTGAGTAGTGAAAGAAACTCCTTGTATTAAAAAGAAAACACAGAGTCACATACAATAACACAATCTGCTCTGTTTCTTTGAAAATTGCCAACCCTTTGTACATCAGCTCTTATGCTATATATATAACTCTTTTACATAACTTAGATTTTTCCTCTAGGATGAGGAAAATTCGAATTCCACCTGACCTGACACCTATTGACACTTAAAACTAACTATTAAATGCAAATGACAGCTAACTGGCAATTTTTAGAGACCTAAAACAATTAGGAGTGTAACTCCTCATTATGATTAAAACAACCTGATCTAATAATTAAACACTCTTTTTTACACCTATAACTCTATGAATTCGAATTTTATGGTGCTCATAACCTTCCAACTAGCCCTTGATGACTCATCCCTTTACTGTTCCTAGAAACTAGGAGACTATCCCTTGCTCTGTTCTGGCTGAAAAATAGGTCTTGGGACAGAGCTCATATCTTCTCATAAAAAATGTATTTGGAAAACATGAAGGAGGTGTTTGTGAACCAATCTATGCTGAACAAAAACCTCTCTTTGTTTTTTGAAACACTGCTCCAGCTGTCCAGAATCGATCCTTGAAGAAGACATGTAAAACAGGAAATTTTGATTTTTGAAAAATTGCACCTACAACAGTTTCGTAGCGCAAGTTTGGTCTTTCATTTCTCCCAGATCATAATGGATTTGGAGAAAGTGGAAGAGGTTTTTGTACTTAATTATCTTAGAAATGAAAAAATATTTCACTTTTCAGAGATGAGTTTTCAACTGCTCAGAACCTCTTCTAGAAGTTTACTGGTAAAAACAAGAAGACAGTTTGACTGATAAGTTGACTGATCAAGTTTGAAGTTCAAAAATGTCTTTCCTCTACTTGTTTTTCCCTTGCTAAATGTTGACACTTTGTACATGATCCTTTGTAGAGATTCTCCTTCAAAAAAATTTGCCTTTGTCTTTCAACATTGGTCCATGAAAGCATAATGTGCAGCTACAGCAGTTTCGTAGTGCGCTACGAAACTGCTGTGTAATTTTAAAAACACAGCTTCAGGTCAAAAATTCAACTCTCTTGATCTTTCCTTTGCTTTAAATGGCCTTTCCATATGCCATGAATTTGTTCAGAACTGAAGACAAGACACCATTCTTTTAAGATAAGCATCAAAAGGTAATTTGACAAAAATTAGGACTTAGCCTTACTTGTTGTGTGATTTCTTTTAGCTAACTTGCTCCTGGTTATTCTTCTTTGTACCATTTCACCTGTGAATTGTTATTGTATCTTTTCCTTGATCTAACCTTTCCCCTTTTTTAGCCTGCTAGGGTGTGTCTTGAATTACTAATGGTCTTGTGGGCTCCTTTCTTTCTGTATACTCCTCCATGGATTTCCTGCAACATGAATATTACAGAAGCCTACACTGTCTCAATTTTGATCACTGCCTCGCTTGCAATGGATAAGGAAAGCTGCCTCGCTTGATCTTCAAAGAATTCAAATTGAACACCTGTCAATGTGCTCCTCATGCATGAACCCAAACCTCAATCATAACTGTGAATACTTGGCTCTTTTTTAAACTTGCAACCTAAGCGTACCAAGACACCTAATGATTCTAATGATGATAATGAATGGCTGCATGTGATAGGAATGGTTCAAGGACTGACACATGGTGATGAAAAATTAACAAAATTTGATGGAAAAGACAGTTAGACAAGTTCTAGCACAAATCCCTGATTTCATAGTTCAACCAGTGTAAATTTTGTGTTTTGTGCTACGAAATCTCCTAGTTACAAACTGTCTAGGTGTTTTCGTAGTGCACATCGTGTATTTTTGTGAGTTTGCGCTACAGAAACTCCTAGTTGATTTCGAAAAGCATGTAATTTTTGAAATAGCCTTAACACATGACACTTTGAATAAATGTGGGACCAATGGTGAGTAAAACAAGATTGTTGACCATATTTAACAAAGGGAACAAGACTCCTAGGACTTAGACACTAAAGAAAACATCGAAAAACTAAACTCGGACTAACACCTAACCTTTACAATCAAACTGATGTGAACAATTTAGAAATTGCTTCTTAAGTGATAACAGATGGTGTGACGGACCAATGGTGATATGACCAGTGAACGGAACAACCCAACTCGGCTTGGATGCGCAGAGAAAGTGTCATGTTCAAGAGCGACTTGCTAACAATAATGTTTTTTCAAGTTTTCTTCCCAATTTTCCCCAGTCATCGTTGACCAGTACCTCTTTATTTTTTTCAAGCTTGAGGAGGATAACATATGATTTTTCTATAATCCGCCCTTCCGGCGAACTTGTCGCTATATTTTAACGAGCCTAGCGATAGTGAAACTCGTTCTCGTCCATTTGGACGAGTTTGTCGCTATTCAGTTTTAACAAGTTTAACAACAAAGATAACTCAACCCTTTTCAATTTTAGAGAGTCTGAAAGGGACGGAAAGGAAACTTCAAAGATTTTTTTTCGTCATATAATCCCTTAAGTCTGAAAAAGTGTAAAATAATATGAAAGGGATGAATTTTCAATAGTTTTAACGAGCCGAACAAGACAAGCGCTCGATCTTTTTGTGTAATAATCCCTCAAGTCCAAAAAGATTAAAATCTAGAGGAGGGATAGCACTTTCGATGACTTTAATGAGCCGGAGAGGCTAATCGCTCGACAATCTTTTCATATTTTACGAGTCAGTTGAAAAGAGCTTAAAGGAGACTCGTTTTTTGAGGAATGAGTGATGATTTCAGGTAGCAGCTGATTCTAGGTAAGGTTTGGAAATTTCCAATCACGGCAGTGTCACAAGGATGGCTAATAGAATCACTCTTCACAGATGTTCCTTGAAAGGGTAAGCAATCAAATGGAGGTGAATGATCGGCTAAAAAACAGAGTGGAGGTGATGATGAGAACACAACCAAGGCTCAAAAGCTGATGATAATGCATTCACAATGGTTATTTACCGAAAAATTGGTTCATTTTTTAATGAGCTTAAACTCTGGGGAAACATTTGCTCATTGCTTATGTTTATTTTTTAACGAGCCTGAATTCCGCGTTAAAACTGCTCGTGATAATGGTCATTGATTCCTTGATTCACCATTAGCATTTTGTTCTTTCAAAGATTGTACTACCTGTTCAATTGCTTCATCAAACCGATTAGAAATGAAAACATACGCTTGATAAATGAGTTAAGAACACTAATATCTTACTTGAATTACGTGAATGGTAATTTAAAAGTGAATTTTACCTCTCATTTTACCATTTCATTTGAACTTGGTTTGTTGGAGCTTTAGAGGTGCTTTTCCCCCCTAATTTTCACTAGCTGATTCTGGGAGATTCTGTGGACGATTCTCAACGCCATCTGGACCAGGTAAGAGCTAAACTTGTGCTCTTCAATTGCATTCTTTTCTTTTTGAATTCTGAGCCTGTTTCCTTACTTTGCTGAGCCTCTAGGGTTTGAACAACTCGCCCTGGCTCCATCGCACCCTTCCTTAATCGAAAGATGTGATGCATACTGGCCTTCTCACTGGCTAGTCAGTATGCATCGCTCCCAGTACACTCCTGGGGTGCGATGGGCGCAAGGATGAAACTTTTTGCACAACTTTCTCATAGATTTTTGCCTGTCTTTTGCCAAATCAAGATCCTAACTCTTCTCTTGTTTGTTTTTTAGAGATTCATCGGAGAAAAATGGTTGTTACATGGCGAGAACACGAGCATGAAGAAGAGGACCGATTACTTTACATGATCCGGGCACGGTAATTGCATTGCGGAACTGTGGCCTGTTGAAGTTTTTCCGCATCTCTAGCATGAGGCAACAAATCAACTTGTTGTAACATTTCCTCAATGCCTGGGATCCTAACAACTAGGTGTTCCAGATTAGGGGAAAATTGATCCCCTTGACTGTCGTGGACATATATTTTTTGACCAGTTCATTGAGGCATGGTGCCCCTCTCTCATTATCGGGTTCTGCCCGCGGGGGTGAGTCCGTGAGGGAGTATATTCGACGGCACTGCAGAGAGGGATCTCAGCCGAGTACGAACGGCAATATCAATATCCAAGATGTCACTGACTGACCCTTGAGGACCATTCTGTTCACTTTTTCTAGACTAGCTGGTAGTTCGGCTCTTCACATAGCTAATAGGTCTTACATGCAGTATATTTTAGAATGCCTTGAACCGAAGGTGTTCAACTGGTGTGATGCAATACTCTTTGTGATGAAAGAACAACTGACCAAGGTGAAAAGTGGAAGATCCAAGAATTTCGGCTATGGTTCTATTTTGACCGCTTTTTCTTTGGAGAAGATCCCACTGATGCAGCCACAGTACATATCACTTGGCTTACCTCCACCGAATGAACCACAGATGCAGAGATGGGTTGACCTCATGTCTCAACATGCTGGCCAGCCTCAGATTTCCTTTTCTGATACTTTCTTTGAGTGGTTTGTTCGTCAAGAGATGGTTTATGCCAAGTTTCCATATGCTGGCATGGATTTCCGGGGTGACCCAAATTTAGTGCTGCCGGCCGGCGAGCAGTGGCCTGCTATGGGTAAATCTTCTGACCATATCTCTTTTCATTGTTCTTTATAATGTTCTTATGTTTTCTTGACCAAGACTAATCAAAACTCATGTGCTCATGTAGATATCGGACCAGTTCGACCGACAGTACGCTGCAGGGACCCAACGGCCGCTCCAGCAGGAGAGGCTGTGGGGAGGCCATCCTTCATGACCTTGATGTGGTCGAGACTCTTTCAGCACTACAGGATCAGGTCGAGGGTCTCACTCTTGGTATCCCGGATGTGAGGACCAACGAGCTGCCTCTGCGGTTGCAGCGACATCTTTCCGAGTCGATGGACTAGGCTTTTACGCATGATTGCACAGGCAGTGACTTGTTATCACCAGCATCATTAGACTAGGGTGCCCCCTAGCATTTTGAGTTTTGGGTCATTTGACCAATTTTGTCTTGGTTACAGAACATTATGTATAAACTATAAACAGTTATGTATATATTTTTTTATTTTCGGAGCTTTATTCTAGTTAAGTTACATGATCCTGCTGCATATATTGATGTGATGCTTCTCTTTTATAAATGTCGCAAATGTCTATCTAACACATAATTTGCCAATGAGTCTATCAATGTGTTTAAACTTCTGGAAATTTGTTGATATTGAATGAAATTGAACTGTCTTTCCAAAATCCTGACTCTTAGGAACATGTGATAGATGGCTGGATTTCGTACGGAATAGGTGCCAGTGAGTTGTAGAATGACGAGTTGTGAGTCTAGCCTGACGACAAGTCGGCATATGCCATGTGTGATGGAATCAGAGAGGAGTTATATCAACGTGCTATATTAAGCGATATTGTTCGTCGATTGACCAATACATACCCCTCTGAAACTTACTAACCCGCCACTCGAATAAAAAATGGCCCATGCTACAGAAGATAGGTTTCGCGAACTACGACTCGCTCCGTCGGCATATCCAATGAATGATTCCAATAGGTTCGACATCTGCAACAAATGAAAAAAAGTGGATTACCTAACCAAAATAATTACTCTTATCGAAAACAAAAATGTAACAAAAGCATAAGGATTACTACGCGGAATTAAGCATAGTAACGCTTGAGGTACAACCCGTTGCGAGGTTGCGCCAGTGGAATCCCATCATAGTCCAACAACTCGTAGGCTCCTTTTGCTAATACACGCTTAACAATATAGGGACCCATCCATAACGATTTGAATTTCCCTGCTCCCAACTTATTGGATTCCTGGTCGTAAAGTAAGACTAGGTCACCTTCTGAGAAGACGCAAGGTTTGACATTTTTGTCGAACTGCGCTTTGACTCGTTTCTTATGAGCTTTGTTAGCCGAAGCTGCATCGCGACGGGTTTCATCCAATTGGATTAGTTCCAACAAATGAGCCTCTTCTTCTGAGGTTCCGAGGAGAAGGTCGACTGCGAGTTTGAGGGACGAGATTTCACATTGAACTGGTAATATTGCTTCCAGACCATACACAAGTTGAAAAGGTGTAAACCCGATTGCATTTCTTACCGATATCTGGTAAGCCCACAAGGCCGAGTACATGATTAGGTGCCAATTCTGTTTATGGAATCTGATCATTCTTTGCAGCATGCGCTTCAGGACCTTGTTGATTGCCTCAACTTGTCTGTTAGCTTGCGGATAGTATGGAGTAGAGCTGTCGTGGGACAGTCCCAATTTGGAAGCCAACTCAACCATCATGTGATTGCAAAAATGTGATCCATGATCTGTGACTATGGCTTGTGGAATGCCGAATCTGGAGACTACGTGATTAAAAAAGAAAAGGGCAGCCATTTCGCCGCGGTTGTTTAATGTAGGCATTGCCTTAGCCCATTTGGTAAAATAGTCTACTGTGACTATGACATACCCATGCCCCCCGGTCGAGGTGGGGTTACATGTCATAAAATCGATACCCCATTTTACGAATGGCCCAACAGCAACTACTGGTTGCAGCGGTGCGGGTGGTCTTCTGGTTTTGCTATCGAAAATTTGGCAAGCATGGCAACTTCTAATTGCGGTTATGCAATCTTTGAACATTGTTGGCCAGAAGTATCCTTCTCGCAAAATTTTTTGCGCTGTAGCATAACCAGATTGATGCCCCCCACATGCGCCTGAATGAAAATCATTTAGGACTTTTTCGGCCTCCTCATGGGTGAGGTACCTTCGTAGAAGTGTATCGATACCGCGACGGTAAAGGGTATCACCGATGATCACGTAGTCTTTCGCTTGGTATCGAATTCATTGTTGTTCGGAGAATGAGGTATTAAACCTATATGTTTGTGTATGGAGATAGATGATTATATCTCCATACCACAGATTGCTTGAAGATATCGAAAACAAATTTTCATCCACGATTGCTTCTTCGGATGTTGCATCGTTGGACGACGATGGGAGATCGCATAGTAACTCCGTGAATACCAGGGCTTTCTTTGATTTGGATTTTTTGAATTCCAGATCAAACGTCCATCGAAACTTGATACAGATCTATTGCGTGTATCCGGAGTTAAAATTCTATATGAACGGATGCCATTAGTTCAAATTTGAAATCTTATTGTTCTGAAAAGAGTGGAAATAGAAATCACCGGTAGTGCGATACGAGAGGATCTGTTGAATCTCAGATATTTTATTTACCAATCAGGTCCTAAGACTACCCACATCTGCAATGGCACGTCTCGATCTGATAATATAACACCTACATGTACCTCTAGGATCTTCAGGGTTTAAAAAACTTTGTGGAAAGAGCATCCATAATCTCCGATTGTACTCTTGTAAAATTGCTATCCATTTTGAATATTTTCCCCCCAGAAACTGTCGCGACAATATATAAGTCATGGGGTTGCAATATAATAAAATGGTGGTTTTTCTGAAGAGGACGTAGTGTTGAAATCTCTGTATCGCTTGAACAACTGCTAGGGCTAGCTTTTCAATGTAGGAGTATTTCATTTCTGTATCATTTAAGTTTCGGCTTAAATAATATATAGGATGTTCAAGTCCATTATCCTCTTGAACTAAGACCATTTCTATGGTTGTATCTGCTACATCCAGATACAGGTTAAAGTCTTTTTGATAATCGGGAGCATACATTAATGACGCTTTTATTAGAGATTGCTTTAAAGCATCAAAGGAAGCTTGCGCGACCTGATCCCAAACGAAGGGTACTTATTTTTCCAATAGACGAGTATAACCTTTAGCTAGTTCAGCGTAATTTGGAATGAACCTCCTAAGGAAGTTTTCTTTCCCTTGGAGTTTCTGAATCTGAAGCAAGTTTGAAGGTGGAGGCAAATCAATGATTTCCTGAACCTTACATGGGTCAAGACGAATCCCATCCTTAGAGACCACGAAGCCAAGTAAACGACCAGAAATGACACAAAACATGCATTTGTGTGGGTTGAGTTGTATCTTGTAGTGTCGGCAATGTAGAAATATCACTCTCAAATGCCGCGGATGATCGGTCTGCTTTCGCGAATGAGCTGGAAGATCGTTGAGATATGGTTGAACAATGTTCTTGATGTCATGGAAAGCATAGTTCATTGCTCTCTGAAAAGTTGCCCCTGCGTTCTTTAAACCAAATGGTAGCTTGCGATATGCGAACATGCCCCACGAACAAATGAATGCAGTCTTTGACTGGTCTTATGGGTGGAAATTTATTTGATTATACCCGAGAAATCCATCCATAAATGAAAAGATCTCACACCCAGCGCATTCGTCAATTATCTGGTCAATAAAGGGTGTAGGGTAGTTGTCTTTCGGACAAGCTTGATTTACATCCCTGTAATCGACGCACACTCTAATCATTCCTTGTTTCTTCATCACAGGAACAATATTCGATACCCAATCGATCAGAGGAACCGGGTAAATAAAACCAGCATGGAGGATTTTTTCAAATTCCGCCTTGATGGCAATGACTTTCTTGGGGTGCACCTGCCGTAGCCATTGTCGTACCGGTTTGACATCTGGATACATCTTAATTTCATGTTCAACTATGTTCGAGTCAATACCTGGCATTTCATCATATGACCAAGCAAAGACATCTCTAAACTCGCGAAAGAGAGCGCTATATATTTCCATTTCTGAAGAAGAACAAGATTTTCCGACATGAATATTCTCTACAACATCTGTTTTGGTTGAGATATTTATGGCAGTAGTCTCTTCAATATTGGATAGGTTTCTCTTGGAATCCACCGTATTTATAGTATTCGTCAGAAATTCAAATACTAAAGGATGGTCTAGGTTGCTAGAATTATCTTCTTTCCAGTTCAGAAGATGGGAACGATGGTGGAAATATTTCCACGGTACCCCATCAATCATCATCGATTGAATGATTCCTTCGTCTGTAGAGTGTACTTGCGACCAAGGATTTGAATGGGTGCCATATTCCTTAGACCTATCTATCCAAACGCTTGATGAGCGTTGATACGGGTTTGCCTCCCATGTTGAAAACATTGATTGCTATAATATTTCTAGTGGGGTTTGAGGCAATACCTGTAGATGATCCATTTTAACATCATTTTCTGACATCTTTTGAATGGAAGATATCATATTGCAGGTTCCCACGTTAGCCACTTCCGCCAAATTGGTTGGAGGTGGTAGGGTAAAAGTTCCCATTAATGTGGGATCTTTTAGTAGGCCTTCTCCAATATTTTGAAGCACCTTAGGGCTTCCATGGATCATCAGAATGCTTCCCGTAACTTGCGAACTGTTGGGGAGAAAAGTTTGTTGGTCGATGATTGTAATTCCTTGTTGGGAAGGAAATGCAATTTTCCTAAAGTAGGTCGACACAACAGTTGCCATGGCATATATCCAGCGTCTTCCCTGTAGGATGTTGTAATCGAGGTTTCCTTTGATGACTTCAACATCGATTTCTACTGTTTTCCCCCTAGTTCGATTTGAAAGTTACTTAATATCCCATACGGGGTGTATGTTCGTCCATCAAATGCTTTCAATGTCGTCGATGATCGTGACAAGGATGGAGACCATAGAGTTTTCCAGCAACTCATCGACATGATACATGTGGATGCCCCCTCATCAATAATTGTTCTATGAACAGTTTTGTTGAGGGATTTCACTTGAATGAGGAAAGCTAGTTGAGATGGTAACTGAGGGTCGTATCCTTTGTGATTAAAAGATACAAGATTTTAATCTGTTGGGTCAATCCCACCTATTGCTGATAATAAATCCTGCTTTTGGAAGGGGAAATTTTGCAGTATCTCAAGAGTCGACATCGCGGAGGGAAATTGGGCTAAATCTTCCACTATATTATAATGTTGTGCTGCTCTGGCACGAGGATTAAACGTTGATTTGTGTACTACTCCCTTTGACGGTTTTATTGTTAATTCAGGAATGATGGGTGGCACAACTTCAGTCGAAGTTGTTGTTGAACTACTAGGTTTATCATTATCCTTGTTGTTCAACATCTGTGGATTCCCGTAATCTTTACTCCTTGTCGATATCATAGCATCATTTAGTTGCTTTGAAACTGACAACATTAGCACTTGGGACAGGGAAGCATTTTCGCTAGCAACCAGATTTGTTCCTGGGTTCGGAAACGGATCAGTCAATACAACCGAGGTTTTTGAACTTTTGAAGAATTTTCTAAGTTCATCTTTATATGGACAGTCTCTGGTCCAGTGATCCTCGTCACATATATGGCATGGACTTTTTGGTTTCTTATCCCCAGAAGGGTTTGCAGAAGATTTTTTAGGAGATGAGTCCTCCTGGTTCTTCTTCTTCCCTTGTTTTTTCTTCTTGCCTCCTGGTTGCTTGGGTTCTTTGCTTTTGTCTGTCGACATTGCTTGGGTTCTTTGCCTTTGTCTGTCGACACGGCATTTACTTCCGAGGCTAGAAGTTCCTCATTTGCGTTTTGACTCGAAACCGTGCGGGCCTTTTTCGACATAACCTTTATGGTTTAGTGCTTGTCGTACCTATCACGCCATCGCCGGCATGAGAGTCTTTGTTTGATTTAGGAGGGGAAGGAACGGAAAATTCTGGTCTAGGAGCATTAGGGATTTTATCGTAGAGCGTGCCAAACTGAGTATAAATGAAGTTTAGATATTGTGCACGAGCAATAACTTGCTCTTCAGTGACGACTCCTCCCTTTGCCACATCTTCCGTAATAGCAGGTAACAAAGACTTAATAAACCATTCAGCCAATCGCTGATCAGGAACATACGTTTTTACCATTCTACAATGACGTCGCCATTCATGAATATGATCGGATATGTGAGTGGTCGTCGTTTGTTTGAAATTGGTAAGTATCTCAGTTCCTATTTCGTACCTTATGGGTAACTGAAAATGGGTTAAAAAGGTTGTGGCTAGGGTACTGAAGTTATCAGACGAAGCTCTAGGAAATTCAATATACCATTTTGTTACTGGACCAGTTAACGTTCGTTGAAAGAGGCGAAGTCTAATCGAATCATCATTTAGAGTGTTGTATGAACACCACAGATGACAGGTCATCACATGATTTGATGGGTCTTCACCCAGATTTCCATTAAATTTAGGAATATTAGACGGAAGTTTATGCGGAATCGTCGGCCACCAAGGGGCATAGGAAATCAGATCGTTCGTTAGTCAATTTAGATCTGGTAACTCTAAAGTTGCCACAAAAGGAAACTGTTGATTCAGGCTTGGCTGAGCATACCCAGGATAAGATGGAATTTCTTGAGCAGTTGGTATTTTCATACCAGCATAATGCATTTGATGTTGGTAACTTTGGTGAGGTTGATGGGCATAACCATTATGATATGGTTGATCCGGCTGCCCATTACTTGCAAAGACTTGTTGCTCATATCCTTGGTAAGATTGCTGGAATTGCACTTGTTGGTATTGCACCAGCCATGGTTGTGAAGTCATGGGTTGTTGTCTAGTACTGACTGTTTGACCAAGATGGGGGGTGGTGATCCCCATTTGAACCTGTGTCATTCCACTAGTTGGTGATGGCAGTTGTGTCGTACGTACAAGAGGTTGTTGCATTAGAACCTGTGAAACTTGAGGTTGGCATACAACTGGAAATGCTTGTACTTGCGATACTGCCACAATAGCCAGTGTAGTGGGGATATTTGTCATAGGTAAACTTTGTTGCATTGAGCATACAACTCTTGGTTGTTGAGGCAGGATTGGCACCCAACCACTAGTTGTAATTCCAGCATAACCTAAATTTTGTTGTGAACTCTCGCATGGTTGACCTTCCGAAGAAGGCAATGAAAGGGTATACGGCCCTCCATACGACAATAATCCAGTACTCAAAGGAATGATTTGCCTTTGGGGACCGGTTTTCCCAAATTGAAACTGTGAAGGATCAATTTGTCGAGACTGAACGTAAGAGATTCCAGATACAATTCCGAACAAACAAACGGGAACAGTCCATACTGTCGAAACAGCCCCTGGATGGACTCCATCCAGCGATTGAGAGCTGGTTGGGACAGATGGCACGCCGGCGAACATTGTTGGAGTAGCAACAGGAACTTCTGCTGCTGCTGTGTCGGGTAACGCAATCCTTGATGTCAACGGTTGTTTAGACATATTAAGCCTATCCAAAAGATTCCTTAGCAATTCTTCAGGAACTTCCGATGGCAGGAGGATAACTTCTGATGAAGAAGGATACAGGGCGATCCCAGCTCCAAGTTGCGTTGGAGTGTTAGATGGAGGATCTTCCAGAATCTCTTCTATGGCAATCAATCTAAGAGGAAGAGGCAGACCGTCAGGTCCATAAAATATTTATGGTGCCGAAGAATATATAAGTTCTACAGCAACAGACGCTTGAGGAGTAACACCTTCCGAATCAGCTGTAGATGGAGCCAGTTCAGGAATAGAAGTGTTTACCATCACACTAGGATCAGTTGTAATGTTCTTTTGTTGCTGCGGAATTTCTCCTATAGAGGCAGGGATACCAGAAATGTTCGGAGTAACCAGAGTCTCTGAGGATGTTGGAGTGTTTGCTCCAACCAACCTAGGGGACTTTGATCCAGTCAAACGAGTTCGCTTTGTGCGGAATGGTTTAGCTTCCGGAGTCAACGACGGTTGACTCGTAAGTCTCCGCGAACGACGGGTTTTTGATTGACTTTCTTCCACGATTGCAGATTACTTGATCAACTCAAAATAAAAGGGAATTTTTTTTTCGAATTAAATGAATTTTAGACGCTTTGACACAACTTGTTTTTTCAATTTTTAAGAGTCGAGAAAAAACAAAAGATGACTCTAGTCGCCTTCGATTTTTAATGAGCCTG
>APFE030727138.1:6498-20375 GCA_000404065.3 Pinus taeda | reverse complement strand
AGGAATACATGGATATATTTCCTTAAGAAGAAATCTGAAGTCTTTGACAAGTTTAAAGAATTTAAGGCTCTGGTGGAAAATCAGACAGAGAAGAAGATAAAGGTGTTGAGGACAGATAATGCTGGAGAATTCTGCAGCAAGGAATTTGAAGAATTCTGTAAGAAGTGTGGTATAGCACGGCAGAAGACTACTCCATATACACCTCAGCAAAATGGAGTCGCAGAAAGAATGAACAAGACGTTGATGGAAAGAGCAAGAAGCATGATCAGTGGTGTCGGGTTAGGACATGAATTCTGGGCAGAGGCGGTGGATACTATATGTTACTTGGTCAACAGGTCACCTTCATCAGCGTTGGAGGATAAGACTCCACAAGAAGTATAGACTGGTAAGAAACCCTCTCTTTCACATCTGAGGGTATTTGGATGTGATGCATATGTACATGTTCCAAAGGAGAAACGAACCAAGTTGGATAGTAAATCTGAAAAGTGCATCTTTATTGGGTATAAGGATGGTTTAAAGGGTTATAAGCTTTGGAACCCAGTAACAAGGAAGGTTGTGTACAGTCGAGATGTGGTATTCAGAGAGGTGAAAGATGTTATTAAACATGAAGTCCAACCAAAGGAACCTGTGAAGATAGAGTTTGAACTAAAGGAGGAAGAATCAGACTCTGTAGCAGAGGAGGAATCAGAAGATGAAGAGCCACAAACTCCGGCTGTGAGAAGATCGGCTCGAGAAAGAAGGCAGCCAGAAAGGTATAGTCCATCTGCTTTCTGTTCAAATTTTGCTTTGTCTGTTACTGATGATGATCCCAGAACTGTGAAGGAAGCAGTGGATTCAGAGGATGGAAAACTCTGGAAAGAGGCCATGGTTGATGAAATGGCATCTTTGCACAAAAATGAGGCTTGGGATCTGGTGGAGTTGCCGGCTGGAAGGAAACCCATTGGCAGCAAATGGGTGTTCAAGAAGAAGACAAATGCAGAAGGGAAGGTGGGGAAATACAAAGCTCGGTTGGTAGCAAAAGGTTATTCCCAGGTGCCAGGAATTGATTTTGGTGATATTTTTTCTCCTGTTGCCAAGGTAACTTCTATTAGATTACTTTTATCTGTTGGTGCTGCTTTTGATTTTGAGGTAGAACAGATGGATGTGAAGACAACATTTCTTCACGGGGATTTGGAAGAGGAAATCTACATGAAGCAACCTGAAGGCTTTGCGGTGAAGGGTAAGAAAGAACTAGTATGCAGTTAAAGAAGTCTCTGTATGGGTTAAAACAGTCACCAAGGATGTGGTATCAGAAATTTGATACATTTATAGGGGACTTGGCTTCACCAAGAAGCAAAGGCAAATCATTTGTGTGTATTTTAAATTAATTGGTGACCGTGTTATTTATCTGGTCTTGTATGTTGATGATATGTTTTTGGTTGGAAATGACAATGAAATTATCCAGGATTTGAAGACCCAATTGTCCTCCAAATTCGACATGAAAGATCTCGGTGCTACAAACTATATTTTGGGCATGGAATTAAAAGAGATCGGGCAAAGAGGAAGCTCTGGTTAAACCAGAGGAAGTATGTCGAGACAATATTGCAGAGGTTTAATATGCAGGATAGTAAACCGGTGAAGGTTCCTATTCCTGTAGGTTTGAGGTTATCTGCTGAACAGTGTCCCAAGACACAAGAAGAGGAAGAGGACATGTCCCATGTTCCATATGCAAGTGCAGTCGGTAGCTTGATGTCCATGGTCTGACTAGACCAGACATTGCACATTGCTAGTCGTGTATTGAAGCAGGTTATGTCAAACCAGGGAAGGGCACTGTGACGCATGAAGCGGTTTTCAGGTATTTGCGTGGCACTAGTGAATATGGTTTGTGCTACCAAGGAAGACCAGGATTGGACAGAGTGTTGGATATCTGTGGCTTTGTTGATGCAGACTGGGCTAGAGATCTGGATCAGAGAAGATCTACAGTGGGTATGTGTTTAACCTATTTGGAGGTGCAGTCAGTTGGATGAGTAAGAAACAATCTGTAGTGGCACTATCAACTACAGAGGCAGAATACATGGCAGCCACTCATGCAAGCAAGGAAGCAGTTTGGTTACAGATATTGTGTTCAAGTATGGGGTTAGTACAAGGAGCTATAAGGATAGACTGTGACAGCCAAAGTGCAATTTTCTTGGCAAAGAACCCTGCTTATCATTCAAAGACAAAGCACATTGATGTTCAGTATCACTTCGTGAGGGATATGATAGAAGACAAAAAGGTGTGGCTGGTAAAGGCAGAACAGTCGCTCAGGTTAATGTATAGGCCCAAAGCACGTTAAGATCAGGTTGATTTGAATCGGCATGCCCAGGGTTTTGTGAAATGGAGTCCAAGTCCACCGTGAGCAAGCTGAGATGAGCCAGAATGGGGGAAAAATCCTCCTGCCCCTGCAAACTTTGATTCGAGCCATGAGTCATTCCAGCAAAGGAACCGGGCATAAACCAAGAAAGAGAATCAAGTTCTGTAATCCTCGAAGCCAGGCACCAAGTAGACCCAGAAGCTAGCTAATCTCCGTGGGCGACGACAGCATAGAATGGTCCTTCTGAAACCCTGGATACTCGAGAACCTGCCATTCTTCCCTTCTCGCCTTCCGTTCAACACTTCTTCCAAACCCTCTTAAAATGTTGCCAATGATGAGCCTGTAATTTTGTTTGGTCTAGACTTAGGGGGAAGTCCCGAAGATAGTGAAATCCCACCTTTTGTATATTAGTCTCAAACTTCATGATTTCATCCTCCATAATGCGATGCTAGACTTCGGTGCCTCGCATAATGTTATGAAAAAATTCATCATTCATAAACTAGGGTTGAGTATCATCCAACCTTATCATGACCTCTACTCATTTGATTCGGGAAGAGTGAAATGACTTGGCCTTATCAAATATTTAGTAGTGTCCCTTGACCAAATTCTAGCCAAGAATGTTTTGATGGATGTAGCAGTCATTGATACCCCTCCTCGGTTTGTTACGTTGCTTTCACGATCTTGGGGGGCAAAGCTGAAAGGAACCTTACAACTTGATTTTTTGTGTGCTACTATTTGAGTATTTGGGCAGCTTAGGAAACTCTGTCACGAGAGGAATATGAAATTCATGATTAGTAGTAAGGAAAAACCAATAAATCACCAAATCCATGTTGTACATACTGATATAGACTCTTTCATTTTTATAGTGATATGAATTCATTAAATGATGATAGTCAGCTTGTAGAAATTTCAGAAGTTTTGGATGTCATAAGTAGCGTGCAGAAAGTTTGTATTGTTGAAGGAAAAGAAAAGAAACAAGAGTGTTTGCAGCTAGTAAATTCTCTTAACAAGATTGCTGAGTTAGTACAAAAAATGGAGATCATTGAGACAACAAGTCATCCTCTGAATAATCAAATAGTACACCATTCAAAAGTTCTTTCTCCAAATGAAGAAAATGGTATTTGTACCATGGAGTTCGATGGTTCATTGGGAAAAGAAGGAGTTGGGATTGGCGTGTGGATTCATGGTCCATTGTATCATTCATGTAAAATTCCACGCAATGTAAGAATGAGTTCTTATAATTTAGCTTTTTATTTCTCAAACAATGAGATAGAATATGAAGCACTGATTGCTAGCCTCAAAATTCTGAAAAAGTTGGGAGCAAAGAAAATTTTTGGTCATGGCGACTCTAAGTTGGTAATCAAACAATTGAAAGGGGAATACCAAGCCAAGCATCCAAGAATGAGAGCTTATCACAATGTTTTCCTTGACATATTAAAAACTTTTTTAGAATATACTTTGTCTCTGATTCGTAGAACTCAGAATGTTATATCTAGTTCACTTGCTACTGCAGCTAGTATGGTGAAGATTCCCATTCACTCCAATCAGAAGTATTCAATTCATGTTAAACATCGCCCAAATTTTCCTGATAATATGAGATATTGGTAGGTGTTTTGGGATGACAAATAGATCAATAATTTTCTACAGATGGAAGATGAATTCCCAAATTCTTGCATTCACGATCCATCCAATATGAATGATCCAGAAATTGAAGCAACTGAGATTGAAATACTACAGCTGAGGGACAATAACATTCCAAGGTGTCTTGTACATTTGGAAGAGTTGTTTGATCGAGATGATGTTGCCAAAGAATCCCACCATGGTCCCCACAGAAAAGGGTGTCGAAGATGTGAACATTGGTACAACAGATGAGCCTAAGATGGTAAAATTATCAAAGACTCTACCTCCTGAGATGAAAAGTAAGTACATTGATTTGATGGCATAATTTTATAATGTATTTGCTTGGGACTATTCATATTTGAAGGTGTATGATAAAAACATCATTCAACACACTATTTCGGTTAAGCCTGATCAAAATCCATTTTGCCAGAAACTAAGGAGGATAAATCCTAAGCTGTTGCCATCGATTGAAAAGGAGGTAAATAGGCTTTATAAATATGTTATTATAGTTCCTATTAGGTTTTCTGAATAGATGTCCAATCTAGTGCCAGTGAGAAAGAAGACCGAAGAGATTCCTATTTGCATTGATTTCAGAAATTTAAACAAAGTGTCATTGAAGGACAATTATCCCCTGCTAAAGATGAATCACTTTCTTCAGAGGGTAGTTGGGTCTTCTAGGTTGTCATTTCTGGATGGATATTCTGGGTACAATCATATTTTGGTGCATAAGGATGATCAGCCCAAAACATCCTTCACAACACCATGGGGTATATTTTTGTATGCCAAGATGCCATTTTGATTAAAGAATGCAAGAGCAAATTTTCAGCGGGCTATGGACATAGCTTTCACTAATGAAAAGGATGTATTTCTGGTGATTTATTTAGACAATCTCACTATTTTTTCTAATTCTGATGAAGATCATTTACATCATTTGAGAATTGTCTTTTAGAAATGCAGAAAATTTGGTATATCACTTAATCCAAAGAAGAGTTTACTTTCCGTGGAAGAAAGTAAGATGTTGGGACATATTATCTCCAAGGATGACAATCGCATTGACCCTACAAGAGTTCAAGCCATTCAACAATTAGATTTCCCAAGGAATAAAAAAGAAATCAAGTCTTTTAATGGGAAAATCAATTTTTTGAGAAGATTCATCCCCAACCTTGTTGAACATTTGAGAGAAATGACAGACATGCTAAAAAAGGACAGCTAGGTAAAATGGTCTCTTGATTCCAATAAGTCTGTGGATGAAATCAAATTTGAATTATCTATTGCTCCTACTTTGATTAGCCTAGATTATACGTCAGATTTCATCATATTTTCATTCGCATCTCAGCATACTTTAGTAGTTTTCCTAATTCAAAAGAAAGATCAAAAAAATGAAAAACCATAGCATTTTTTAGCCAAACAATAAGGGATACAACGTTGAAATACAACATAATTGAGAAGCAGGCTTTGGCACTGGTGAAATCTCTCAAATATTTTTGAGTTTATATTTTGCATTCTCACACCATTTCTTATGTTCCAAAAACAGTTGTAAAAGAAGGTCTTGTGAAGACAGATCTTGAAGGCAGGTGGGGAAAATGGATCAGAGCCATGCTAGAATATGATTTGTAGATACAGCCCACAAAACTCATCAAGGGACAAGGTTTAGCTAAGCTCATGGCTGAACCTAATTTGCATGCATTAGATATCAATTTGATTCCTGCTCTTTTCGAAGAAGAAGAAAACTCACAGTTACATGTGTCTGACATGTTCAATTTATCTCCATCATATTATGATATTCTTTATGTATTGTAGCATTTAAACCCTCCACTAGAAATACCCAAAGGTAAAACTAGATCTTTAAAGTTGAAAGCTTCAAAGTATTGCATTCTTGATGGCATTTTGTTTTGGAAGGATCTTGGTGGTGTGTTGTTGAACTATTTGGTAGAAAATGAAGCAAAGGATGTAATGAAAGATTTCCATAAAGGAGACTAATGTGGCCACATTTTCTAGAAGATTAAAATGAACAAAATTTTGAGAACCAGTTTTTATTGGCCTACTCTTTTTCTTGGTGTATATAAAACAATGATGAGTTGTCATGAATGTCAGATTTTCCAAGGAAAAAGAAAACTTTTTCCATTACCCTTGGAACCCATTTCAATCATATCTCCTTTATGACAATGGGGCCTTGATTTCATTGGTGAAATCCATCCTTCATCGTCTGCACGGTACTAGTGGATCCTAACATCCATGGACTATTTTACAAAATGGATTGAGGCAATTCCAGTCAGGAAAGCTATTGATTCTATTATAATTCAGTTTATTGAATCTAATATCTTGTCTAGATTTGGTTGCCCATAGAAGAAAATCACTGATAATGCTATTTCTTCCAAGTCAAAGAGTATGGTGGAGTTTTTTACAAAATATCATATTGTATTGGATCATTCTAGTGCTTATCATCCATAAGGGAATGGTCTGGCTGAATCTTCCAACAAATCTATGATCAACATCATCAAAAAAGTTTTAGAAGTCAATAAGAAAAAATAGCACAAAAATCTCATTAATGCTTTATGGGAGGACAGAGTCAGTACTAAGAAATCTATAGGAAAGTCTCCTTTTCAGTTAATGTACGAGGTTGATACTGTTTTTCCCTCATCCCTTATTGTCCCGGTCATGAAAACGCTGCAGGAAATGGACAATGAAACAAATGATATGCAGCGAAGGATAAACCAGATGATTCACTTACAACAAACCAGGGAAGAAGTTTTTCAAAAACACTTATAAACTTCAAGAAATAATCAAAAAGATATGTGATCACAAGACAAAAGAAGACAATTTCAATGTAGGTGATGTGGTTCTTCATAGGGATGCTAGAAATGAAGTAAAAGGAAAACATGGAAAGTTTGAAAACTTACGTAAAGGGCCATACCAATCTCATATTTCATAGGAAAGAATGATTTTCTATTGGGGGAGATGAATGGGGAAGATGAATGGGGAAGATTATTTAGGAGGAGTGATCAATGGTATTCTTCTCAAACACTACCATACTTTAAGAAATTTCTGCAAATTTTCACCACCATTGTATATATCAGTTTACTTTTTATGTTCAAGTGTTAAGTGGTTTTCATAGAAGTTTGAAGCCTGATGAGAAGGCCATAAGGTTTATTTGATTAGCTATTGATTTATTTTTTTATTTAGAGTCAAAGTTCATTAGTCAAGTCAATTTTAAGCTTGATTCAAGTCTATGGCATTTTGACTCCATTGCCCAATGAATAAGGCTATCTGGTCTACGATGTTCTTAACACCTCTAAGGAGCTTCCATCCCTAGTTGGAGCCAATGTTAGTGCCTATTAGTCATGTCAGTCACAGAAGATCCAATATGCTTTTACAGAGTTACTTTTAGGGTTTCATGCCAAAACTTTATAGTTTCAAAAAGTTTTTCAATAAAAAATTTGATCACCAATTAGGAAGGTCAATCTCTACTATTCCTTTTAGTCTGATGGTCATAGGATACCATCTTGGTCAAGTCAAATAATTTTTAGTAGAGTCCCATAATCATTTTGTTCATAATTTACCTAAATAAGCCTATGTTAGGTCACCAATAGGTCACTAGGTTTAATCCCTGAAATTTGGTCTTTTTACCAATAAATTTCATTTTATGAGGAATTGTAGAGATCAAGTTGGTAATTAAAGTTTAAAGTCATGTTTTTTATTTCATTTTCTTAAATGAAATACCATCATAAGATCATGAAGCTGCAAAGTGTCAAGTCCAAGTTATAACTATTATGGTGGGTCCACTACCATTTGCAAAGTTATGAAGAAAGTTTAAGATGAAAGAAGATGGGGGTCCCACTTATTTCTCCATAAATAAATAGCTTTTCAAGGGCCTAAATCATTAATTCCCATTTTCAAAATATTGATCTCTCCATCTCATGAAGCTAAAAATCAATTTCTCTCTGAAAGTGTTGCGTTTTGCCTCTGGTCGTTACGTTTTTCCCTGAAAGTGTTGCGCTTTTCCCCTGGTCACTATGTTTTGACTTGAAAGTGTTGCACTTTTCCCCTAGTTGCTACGTTTTGCCCTGAGTTGCCACCTTTTGCGCAGAGTAGAGTAAATTTATCTCCAAGTGCTCTGACTTGTCTCCATGTGCCTCCACAACGTGACAGCATAAATTGGTTTCATTTGCAAGTAGGTGGCATACTCTTAGCTCACTCTTCCTCTAGTGATTTAATTTGTGGTGTGAATCTTCCTTAAAATATTGAATTTGGTTTAAAAAATTGAAACCCTAGTTTCCGTGCACCCTATCCATTCCCTTAGCATTTTATACCATTCCTCTAAATCCCTACATACTCTTTAATTTTCATACCCAAGCATTCCTCTTAAAACCCTAAATCTACATTCCCAGCTCACATCCCTATAATTATATTCTCTAGCCTATCTCCCTAAACCATTTGTCCTTTAATTAGCCCTCCCTATGTTGTGTAATTCCCTTCCCCAATTCCATAAATTTTCCCCTAACCTATACCAACTCCCTAACAAAATTATCCCACTCCCTTTCCCTTCACCTTTCCCTTAGGGTTTCTAAACTAAAAACATGATAGAGGAAGAAAGGAATGTTACAGAAAATAAAGGAAATACCATATGTCAAGACAAGAAAACATACAAAAAGCGAGAGAAAATCTTGAGATTGGAGCCAACAGACACTAGTGATTTGTTGGCATCACCCATGATAGTAGGTTGTTTCAAACTTGTAGGCTATTTTGACTTTTTTGAAATGATTTAAAGAGTAAAGCATAATCCAACTTTGACTAGGGTTTTCATCTCAAATCTCAAAGACAACCAAGTGACCATTGCAGAGGTAACCTTCACCATATTCACAGATATCATTGTTGCAGTGATATGGATACCCAATGTGTGTGAAAAATGGTTTAAGACCAAAGATATAGATACCTAAAAATATGAACCATTTCTTAAGGCATAATACAAAAATGACACAAAGAATTTTTTTCCTTTTAGTCACCTTCTAGACAAATTTTCTCCCATGATTAAAATAAACATGAAATATTTCATTTGTGAGGCCATATTTTCCAAGTTGTACACCTATCACATCAGGTTTCTTATGCATTTCACTAGGGTTAAAATTCTCAACATCCCTTACTATTTGTACATGAACATTTAAAAGATGGCTTACATTGTACAGAACAAAGAATATGGACAACAGATTAACAGTCTTTGCCATCACTCTCTAATCAAGATAATTGTCCTTCATCACCTTAATTAGTTAAATATTGCATGGTAAACTTTCTTTCAGAATAATATCTTCACTACTCCACCAGCTCAGCCTAATATACCTATTCCATCACCATCATCAGTGCCTCAAAGGGAAGTAGGACCATCTAGCAGTACTGCAGTGAAGAAAGTTAAGAAGAGAAAAAAGACTAAAAAGGAAAAAGATGTCAAGACATATCAAATATGACCTAGGCTATTGTTTGCAGCAAATAGGTAGGTGTTTGCTCCACAGATTGTGGAAGGGGCCTTACCTTCTACATTATCAGAACAAGTAAATCAATATTAGCAGGAGACAATAGTTCAAGACAGGGTATATTTGCATCATGAGGAGGAAAAAAAGTTTTATTTGGTGAATGTTGATTCCCAAGAGGAGAAAAATGACTTAAAACAAGTCATAAAGGAAAGGGATTCCAAAATCGGAGAGATGGAAGACAATTTGGCAAGGGCCAAGTTTGTTATTTCTTTCCTTGAGCAAGACAAAAAAGTTAAGTGAAAAACAAGAACTTTTGGAATTTGAGCTATTAAAGGCCAAAAAACAGGATACCAAAGGTAAAACAATGATGGAAACTAATGCTCCTAGTCACGATGATGCACAAATCACTAGGAAAAGACCAAAATCAAGAGGTCTTAATAAATAATTGGAAAAAGAGAAACATGAGGCAGAAGAACTTACCTTTGAAGAACGCATTGTAAAAGAAATCAATGATGATAGGGAGGATTGGCTTGACAGTGTAAACTTTCAGCTTGAGAAACTCCTCCATAAGGCCAATAGGTACTATCAAATGCTAAGGAATATAGCTCATTATTATCAGAAAAGAAATAGGATCATCAACATAAGGGCCAAGCATTTGAAGAAGAAGCTGAAGGAAACCCTAACAAGCCAAAAGGACAAGGAGAAGCTTGACTTACTTGCTAAGGCCTCCCTCATGGAATATCATATCATATTATAGATTCACTTAGAAATTTTTAGAATATGTGGAGAAATGTTTGTCATTTTCAAAATTTTGATGTTTCTTTTTTACTATTTTAAAAAACATAGTGTAAGCTATAAACGTAGTGACCTGGACGCTACGCTTAGTGTGGAGAGATCCAAATGGGAAAAGGCTTGCACATTTGGATTCAAAATAACCTTTACATGTAGTTTTGAATTGGCACTCCAAAATCTGAGCTTCTGACAGGTAGAAAAGGAAAAAAACCCTCAAGAAATCACCTTTCTGACTCTGTTTTTAGATGGACACTACACTTATAGAGCTACCTTGGGAGAACCAATTTTTAAGGCCTTCCCATGGGTCATTTAAAAAAAATAAAGTTCTTATGGAAACTATATAGGAAAGTCTAGTTGATCGTTCTCAAAGTTTTCAAATTTTACTTTGGAAAGGTTTCCAAAATCCACATGCAAAATGGTGCTGAACTTATGACTGAATCTATTGTGCTTATAGCTAAATCTGTTGTGTTTATACCTCTAGCAGTCTTTCATAGCTTAATTTCACCATATCTTGGTTTTATGATATGATTTTGATATTTTAAAGACTTGATGAAGTAATAATGGAATTAATTAGCATGATAGGTTGTTTTTGTGCTTATTTATGCCTCATAAAAGAAGAAAAACTCAAATCAAAGTCTAATAGAAGAGTTTGTGTTTGACCTTCTCACTCTTTCTTGTTGGTTGAGGGATTTGACCCATGAAGGTGGGGAAATGGTTGGTTTGAGTCTATATGTATCATTTATCATTCAAAGAGAATGGTTGGACTTTAGAGGAGAGGACTTGTATCTCTATGCTTTCATACAATTAATCAAGGAGCAGTTGCATTTATTTTTCAAGAATACTTGTTCAGTGAGTTTGTGGTGTTGTTTCCCTTCTATATTAGTTTCTTATTGATGAATTCATCTCTCTTAACATGTGTTTCTTTTTTCATGTGATTTTCCTTACAGGCATATAGCCATAATTATTGAGATTCAAAGCTCTGTTTATGTGGAAAATCATGTTGATGTATATCTTCTTCTAGATTAATGAATTCATGCTAATACATTCTCATTATGATTTCTTAAGATTTCGGACCCTACACTACATTGACTAAAATCTGCAATCCACCATGAAACATTATTATCTTTCTCTTTTTATGCCTACTACTGCAAACCTTTATCACTTTGACCTAATTCCTTGCTCTCATCCCTTGTCTAGCAATCTAAAAAACCTTAAATTTCCAAATACTCAAACAAGACTTATATATCTAGCCTAAAATCCATTTATTTTCCATTTATTCACTGAGAAATCCTTAGAGAGATCCCTCTCTGGTTCAGTAGCACTAGCTGTTGAAATGCAAGAGGTTTGAGGTTACCTCTTTCGATCTCCTCCTTAGCCTAGGACATTATAGAGGCTAACATTTTGGCATCTTTGCTTGGGAAAAATACTAATAAATCATTCCTCGGATTTATTTTATTATAGAATTTAAGAAAACTAGTTCTGTACATGACAACTTGCAATATCTAAAGATAGGTTGATTTAATAAATTTTATCAAGTTTAAGGTGTGAAAATTATGTCTCCTAAAATACATACTAAGTCAAATCTTGACCGTAATCTACCTTCTATTGTTCATGACCCAGAAAACTACTTAGAAAAGTCAAGTCACCTATTTCTAAAAGCACAATTTGAAAATTAGAAAGGACCACTTCTTTGCCTGAAAAATTATTCACTATTGAGCATTTTTCTTTTGATATTCAATTAAACCTGTCTCTTTCAAATTCAAAAATATGATTCTTGCCTTCCTAAAGTATTATTTGAAACTTTTCAATTTCAGTCTCATCTCGTTTCCTCTGAATCCCTCTTTTCAAAAGCTGATCATGAATTGTGGTTGAATTTTGATAAACTCCAAAGTCTTTCTCACCACATCTAAATCACCACTAAACAAGCTTACATCCAATATCAGCTTGAAAACCTAATTGTTGATTAATCCTCTACTGCACCTCCAAATACATCAATCTACGTCCTCTCTTCTTCCACCACCTTCATTAGCATTATCATATTTACCTATGTAGCCTATTGATTACCTCTACTACATCTTATAGCAATCATGGAACAATTTACATCTCTTGTGTTTCCTGCACAACTTGCTACTCTACCTCAAAATTATGGCCAAAGACTCCCTCTATTTGATGGAAGCTCAAAAATCATAGCCCAGCAACATGTTGATAAATTGGTAGATTTTATTGATCTAGAAGAGATTGATTAAGATGATGCTAAGATGAGAATCATAGCTCAGAGTTTTTCCGAAGATGTGAAGAAATGGTTTCGCAGCTTGGCTACTAATTCTATCAATAGCTCACAACGATTGATAGGGTTGTTCCTAGCACAATGGCAAGAAAAGAAAAATCCACAGTAGATTTTGGATGAATAGAATTCAATGAAAATAAATTTAAATGAGACAGTCCAAGAATTAACAACAAGGTTCAATATGGTGTAGAATTCTATTCTTGGTGATATGAAATGTCCACCTAGTTTAGAACTTCTTCAATATCCTTATGCCTTAGACCCAAACATGGCATATCAGCTTAGGGAGAGGGACCCTACAACTCTTGAAGAAATGCTGCGAAATGCAGTAAGTGTTGAAGCTAATTTTCTCATCAAGAAATCTAAAACAAAGCCAGAGAGATCTGAAAGGAAAGTTGACTTTAAATAAGAGGCATCATCATCATCATATGTAAAGCTTTACACTCTAATTAAAACCATTGAAATAATGATGGAAAAAATCTCTATAACAGATAGACAAGCAGATCTTTTAGTAAGGAATCCAAATTATCGAGGACAGTAGCAACAACAGTTTAGAAATGAGCATAAAGAGCAGCAAAATCAGGATCCTCAGGGACAAGTAAGAGCTCCATTTCAGCGGAATTACACCAGAGGACATGAAGAAGATGAAGAGGAAATTGTAGAAGAAAATAATTTCTTTGAAGAAGATGAGCTTCCAACCTTTCTGATTGAGGAAGATCAGTTTTCTGAAGAGTCTTTTATACCAAGCGATCAACATCTTGTACATGCAAGTGATGATCTATGGGCTATGCAAACTGAAGAATACCAAGGAGGATATTAGAATGCTCTTAGTCATTTGCAAAAACAATATAACTTAAGGAATAGAAATGTACTTGTCACATTCAATTTGAAGAGGTAGAATGCACAGAAAGATACACAAAACAAAGAAACAACCCCTGTAAATCAAAATAAAGAAAATGAGATTGTCAAAAACCAATGAAACCTCTATGAGCAATGTGAGGAAGGATAAGGAGGTTCAAAGTGAAATTCATAAAAAGGATTCTCAAGCTAAAGGGCATATTGAAAAGAAAGACATCATTGCAAAAGAGGTAGAAAACAATAAAACCTATTTAGTTTAGAGAATGAAATTTCTAAGTTGAAAGTTACAATTCCTCCAACTTAAATAGTAAAGAATGATAAGTATAAATTTTAGGTTGCTAAAATGGTAAAGGTATAGCAAATGTCAGACAGAGTAAATGTTGTGGATGATGAGCCTCCAATTCTATTTGGTCCATCCTTAGAGGGTGTTGTATAGGTAAATCCCCTCTACGGATAGAGGCGATCCCTACTAGCCCAACAGGGGTCTAGCAACAATCGAACAATGCTACACTGCAGGTTCCTAGTT
>APFE030727137.1:7344-38051 GCA_000404065.3 Pinus taeda | reverse complement strand
GTCGCTTTAACACACTTGGTTCTTTTCTTCCCAGTACGCGGTGCAGATGGGTGATCCACTAATGGATCTGGGGAGCCATCCAAAGGGATTGATTTTGCGGGTTTAACCTTAACAGCCGGAGCCTCAAAACAACCCGAGGGCGAGTGAAGGGTAACAGAGGGGATTGCAGCTGGCGATAGTTGAGGACCCGAAGATGATACAACAAAGAAGGTAGTATCTTGCGGTTGTGGGTCAAAAGAAGGTGACGGGGGAATAACAGTCGAGAGAAAGTGTAGGGTCCCAGGTGATAGAGGTGGAAGATCCAGAGCATGAGATCCCCGGGGAGAATTTCCGGCAAGTGATGGGCAGAGCGATGATCCGGCAGGGTAACCACCAGAGAGGATATATGCGGCGATGGGATCGATGGACGGCTAGGACCCGCTTCAGTAGATAAAAAACTAGGGCACTCGAATATCACCTGTTCAGGATGCGGGTCTTCTGAGTAATCAACCGCCTCCTCCGTTTCCATAGATTCACCCATTATAGCTGTAGACATCCCGAAAGCGATAGATGGACTTGAAAAAACGGGCCGAATAACAGGCAACAATAGGTACGTGGGCTGAGAGGTAACAGGTAACAGTGAGGTTAACCGAAACCCTTACGGTCTACCGCAGAGTGCTCCATCCGCCCTCCACCTTCTTAGACTTTCGGTCCCAAGTGCCACACTAATCTAGGTTGGTTTATTTTTAAAATACATATAATTTATTGGTGAGGTTCATATGTCAGTGGAATATGTTAGTAAACACTTAAAACAATATATGTACATAATTTATTATATCAATTTTTTATGTTTTTTATATTTTTTTTAATGAGCATAAATTCAATTTTAAAGAATGGGGATTTATCAAGCATTAAGAGGGATTTTTTTAAGTTAATTTTTTTAATCATATAATTCCATATCATAATTAAAATTTTCATAAAAAAATTATAAAAAGAAGTTAAACTTAAGAAATTTTATCTCTCTTGGTGGTTGATAGATTTGGGTTTAAAATGGATCTAGGATGGTTTAGTTTTTAGAAGTATAATTATTTATTTTTTGTTTTTATTTTTAATGTTATGGGATAATAAATCACATGGGTTGGACAGTTTTATGATGGAATTCTTCTAATTTTGCTACTCAATCATTGATGAAGAGGTCTAGAAGGCTATGGAAGAAACTAGGAAATCTAAAACTATCCCAAAAGCTCTAGATGCCACCATGTTATCTCTGATACCAAAGAAAGAAAATGATAAGGATCCTAGTTATTATAGATTGATATTGTTGTGTAATGTGATATACAAGTTAATCACTATGCTAATATTTAATCGAATTAAGGCCCTTCTCCCAAAGATCATATCTCTAGAGAAAATAAGTTTTGTGGAAGGCATAAAATTTTTGGATGGAATTAAGGTGGCACATGAGATGGTACACTCTCTAAAAAAAATGAAAAAATCAAGAATGATGCTCAAGCTAGATTTTTCTAAGGTATATGATAAACTCAACTAGAACTTTTTATGCAACACATTAGTATATTTTGGCATCCTTCTCCATATTGGTAAGTGACTCATTGAAAACTCCCTTCCAATCCTCCAGGGTTATTAGATAAGGAGATCCTCTACCCCCTTCCTCTTTATCATAGGGATAAAAGGTTTGGGTTGTCTATTTAAGATAATGATAACATACTATAAAATAAAGGGCCTCATGATTTTTGGAGATCATATTTCTATCACTCATAAAAAAATCATTGATGATATAATGAGACTAGGAATTCTCATGGTGTAGGATGTCATGAGTTTCAACAAGATTCTAGATGTTTTCTTGCAGGAATCACGTATGGAATTAAACAAATTCAAATCTGAACTTTTACTTTTTAACACTTGCATGAATGTGCAATAACATGTTGTTAGGATATTGGGAGGCCAAATCAACAAAATCCCCTCTAAATACCTTGGCACCCCTTTGGTGGAGAGCTCTCTCTGGTGGAGAATATGAGAATATTTGATAACAAAAACTAAGAAGAGATTATCAAGTTGGACCTTTTAATTTCTAAGATTGATTGGGCACTCAGTTCTCCTTAAATCAGTATTGTAGGCCTTACTAGTATATTTGTGCTCAACATTGATGGCCCTCACGTCCATTATTTAGGAACCTTCTTAGGGGAGGTGCAAGAAAGGGGAAGAAAATTATCTTAGTGGCATGGGAAAAAATGTGTCAGCTAAAAATTGAGGGAAGATTGGGGCTATGAGACCCATCAACAATGGTGACAATTCTTGGTGTAAAAAATTTATGGTGGAGATGGCTCCAAGGGGGATCAAATATCTGGAAGAATATATGGACTTCTAAATATGCACTGACTATACCCCAACAACATCTGGTTAGACAAGGGACTTTGTTTCAAGCTCATTAATCTAGTCCCTTGCAAAGAAGGGAAGGACTCTAATCCAGGATCATTGTTTTTGGGAAGTTAGGAATGACAAGTCTGCAAAGTTTTGGGAAGACTCCTAGAAGCAATTTCCAATGCTAGGTAACCTAGATGGGATGGAAAATATGATAATACAATTGGTTTCCCAAGGAAAAATAAATATATAAGACTATTGGGAGGAGGGTATGAAAGACTAGCAATGTCACAGATGGTTGCCATAAGAAAACTAGAATCCCAAGCCAATGGATGGAATTTGGGGAAATTTTTGGAAGGATTTGCAACAGAGACAAAATCCTATCTCAAACCAAAACAAAAAGCTTAGGTGGGGTTATGGGTCCAAAGGAATTTTTTCAGTAAAGGAAGCCTATCATCTCGTGGAAAGACATTAAGTATTACAGGAAGAGGAAGTATGGTTAAAAGTTTGGAAGAAAAATTTATGACCGAAAGTCTCTCTATTCATGTGGTTGGTACTATATAACAAATCCCTCACCTAGGAGAATATTTAGATACAAAATCTTCAGGGTGCATGTTGGTTTCCACTCTACGTAACCAGTAGTGAAACTTTGGAACACATGCTTAGCATTGGAAATGATCACAACATGGGAATGTTAATGTAGTGGTTTTTGCAGGATGTAAGTTGGGAGGCTCATTCATGCTTGAGAAATGTAATATGGTGCAATCAAGATAGGATATGTAATAGGGTCATCCTTGGAATTGATATCCAATAGATAAACAATTTAATGTGGACTGAAATTCCTCCTTAGAAATGATGTTTGGGATAGGAATCGAATGACTGGGACCATGGGAAATATTAAGAATTCAATTGAAAAATGATGGAAAGTTGGTGGACATTAAATGTAGCAGACTGGAGAAAAACATTCAAAGGAATTGGTTCAGGAGAAGCCTTGATCCTTGAATCCATTAGTAGGAGATGGGAATGATAACCAGCAAGGGACACTTTCCTTAGTGGAAGCCGATAATTTAGAAGCTAGTATCAACATGACATAGAAACTAGTCATGTAGATTTACCGATCTATAAAAGAAGGAGGGACCTTTATGGGTATTTGGACGAAATTCGAGAATCTCCTTGGTCGCAATGCCTTGAGGAAGAGACAAGTAGTTTCTAAGTTATAGGGGGGAGATCTTGGAGTCTTAGCTAGCTCTAGTTTTTCACTCTTCCTAGGTATTTCTCTCTTTTTGTGATGGATTGGTATTATTATCGTTGTAATTAGTCTCTTGAGGATAACCAAGCCTATTATAGTATCTCTTGTTATTTGGTCTTTAGAATATAAAAATTCCTGTATGGAGAATATTTTTTCTGGTTTGCTAGTAGCACACTGGAATTAGATTTTGTTGTGCTTTTATTTTTATAAAAATTTAAGAGTCTGTTTAAGTAAGGAAAAGGATAGTATTTTGGCCGAATTTATATGGTTTAACTTTGAGTACAAGAGAGTTAAATTAGGAGGTATTATCTAATCTGTGAAAGTGGGAAAGAGTCTTAAGGATAGGAAACTCATGGGTGTTGGGAGCAGTGGTTTGGTTCAAATACTCTGTGGGAAAATGTCTAATCCAAGTATGCCTGTGTCTAGCTAGAATTGGAAGAATAAAGTATACTGGTGCCTATTTCTAGTGGGGATGGCTCGACGATGTTTACATAGACAATGGGGTTTTAATTTGAGAATTCATAACAATGTTTTTTTGTCTATTTTGAGTGTTAAAGGATTCCTTACCATGCCACGAGAAAGAGGCATACCTAGGAGAGGTTTCACCTATTGTGAAGAAAGAGCCAGAAAATAGAATTCTCGACTTCAAAATAGAGTTGTTGGCTTTGTAGCTAGATATTAGGAACAAATGTCAATGTAGATGCAAGAGGAGTTTTCAAGGACTGAAAGGGAGGAATCTTCTCAAAGAACTAGTCTCTTTGATGTAGAAGTAAAAGTAGAATTGGAATGTTGGATACCATATACAGGGAAATTTAGGAGTAGAGGTAATGAGTATATGCATGCAATGAACCTCTATTGGCAGATGAAGTATATTTTGGGAGAAAATCAAGTAGCAAGGAGGGACTTAACACAAAACTTGGATCACATGCATGGCCACCTTCATCATTATGATTGTAGGTTGGATATTATAGACCAGAGGTTGTCATGAATTGAAAAGCATCTTGGGATTCCACTAGTGACTCTCAGTTCCCCGTCAACCTTAGTAGAGCCTATACATGTTGATGGCTCAGACTTTGATCCAACTCCATGATGTTATGATGTTTTTATATGTTGATTGTAATGGTCCTATTATTTGTGTCCAGGTGGATGATAGTTCAAGTAAATCTCTAGATGTTTTTTTGTTTAAGTTATGTTATGTTAGATACTTTCGGTCATTTATGGCCCTTCAAAGGGCCCAATTTTGGTTATGGTCCAGTCTCCCTGACAAGAGACCAGAAGGACATATGATTTTTTTTGATGTAGTCTCTTGATTTTGATGTAATATGAATTCACCTTACACATAAAAATGTTATGGGACAACATCTCCCCCATATTGACTTGTAAAGCACTTCCATACTTTTAGTGCAATATGGAATTTCTTTTAAAGCTATATAAAAATAAATTTTCCTTTGTTTTTTAATAACATGTTTGTAATATCCATTGGAAACTTCCCCTTATTTTGAGGATTTTTTCTTGCAATCACTCAGGCCACACCTTAAATTTTTTTTCTTCTTCTTGTTTGTAATATCTATCTTGAGAAACCCCTAAGACTTCCCCTCAGTCTAAGGATGATACCCAAGATACTCATATTTTATATAATCTTGAGGATTTATCAACATGTAACTAGCAAGAATAGAATTTGAGTCAAAAGAATAACAATCATTTCTTCCAAAAACTTGAGATTGGACCAATTAATAATAAAAAAGTGGAATATATATCCTAATAAATCTCGAGGCACTTCCCCTTATTCCAAGTATGTACCGAAGGTAAATTTGATTCTTTAGAGCTCAAGGCCCATATTAACATGCCACTGGAAATAATAGAACCAGGATGGGAAGGATAACAATAATTCCTCCCAAACACTCACATTAGATCGAATTAACATGAAACATGAACATATGCATGTGAACTTGTAGATTCAAACTACTAATGTAATTTGCTCAAACAAAAGACTTGAATATACTCTACTCATCAACAGAAACAATTAAATGATCAAGAAATCACAACATACACATGAGAAAATATTCAATCACATATGCTCAGAGAGTTATCTAAGGGGAAAAAACTACTCAAAACCCCTTCCTGTCTATATTACATTAGTCAGAAAATAGAGAAGAAATACAATGCTTGCTCAAGCTCGAACAACCTCTACACTAGTATAATCTATCTCACTACTTCCTAAACAAGATCTGGTGAATACTTAACCAAATCCAACACTACCCAAGTCCTTATTTTCTTGTGTTGTTCCTCAATGAATTAGCCCCCTGTTAATTAGGGAAACTCCCAATTAGAATTGTGCAATCCTTGTAGGCCCTTATTTCACTGCATGCACCACCTATACAACTTGGATAATTATACAATTGATAGTACACTGCCCTTGAACTCCAATCTCAACTAGGTAACTCAAATTTCATGCATGCATGAGTTAATTAAGGTGGATTGATCAATTAACTAGTTGAACATTGAAGTTGCACCCCACTTCTATACCTCCTACTAGTTCCTCCAAGAGTTGGAACTGGTTCAACTGGCCTTAACTCAATTTAACTGAGTTAAATTGTTACAATCGAAATTAACTCAACCTATTCTCCTAAAATATAGGAATCAATATACACAACTCAAATTAAGCCTTCAACTCGAATTAACTAAGCTAACTTAGTGATAACAACTCAATTAACTGATTCAAGTTCTCTTACGATGTGGAATTTCGATTTTCTCCTAATTTAATTCAAGGGAAAATTAAATTAGGAATTTCTTGCTACATTTTCAACACTACCTCTCAGCAACAAAGGGATTATCTGCTACCCCGATCTTGCCTCTATGGAACTTGAATGTCATCTTGACTATGCCTTTGTCAAAATATCTGCATCATGTTCCTCTGCAGGAATGTACTCCAACAACATGATTCTCCTCTGCACACAATCACGTAGATGGTGATACCAAATGTTGATATTCTTGGATCGATCACGAAAAAATAGATTATTGGAGAGTTTGATACAACTCTGGCTATCACAATAAATCACTGCAGGATCCATCATTTGACCAAATAACCCAATAAGGATCTTTCTCATCTAGATGGCCTCACATGTTTCTTGGTTAGCAGCCATGTACTCTGCCTCTGCTAGGCTGAGTGTAACAGATCGTTGCTTCCTGCTGTTCTAAGAAAATGTTGCTGACCCAACACTGAAAATTCCTCCTGATGTACTCTTCATGTCTGATGGACTACCCGCCCAATCTGCATCTATGAAGCCTTGAAACTTCACTCCCTTTGTCCGCTTACACTGAAGAAAAAACTGAGTGGTGCCTATGAGGTATCTCAACACATGCTTCGCTGCCTGCTAATACAGTTTGGTTGGCTTAACCACATCTTGACTAAGCTGGTTAACTACATAACACATGTCCATTCATGTAATCACCAAATACATAAGTGAACACACAAGCTGCTTATAAATGGTAGGCTCCGCTACTTCACCTGAAGTAGCATATTCCTTCCTCCAATTTCCTGCTAGAGGAGTCTCCATTAGTTTTCTTCTCTCCATGTGGAAATTCTTCAGCCTCGGGTTGGCATACTTGCCCTGAGAGACAAATAGTTCCCCATCTCCTTGCCATACTTCCATATCGAGGAAATAATGCATGAGCCCAATGTCCATCTCGAATTCTCTTACAAAATACTCTTTGCAAGACATGATCAAATTTTCATCACTGATTAAAATTAAATCATCGACATATAATACTATAATCAATAATTTATTTTCAATTACAATATGGTAAAGGTTTTCATCTACTTCACTTTTGGTGAAGCCCAACCTGGTCTCAGGTGAAGCACACATGTGAATCTCTGTCGAAGGTCTCAAATCCTTTCGGCTGCTTAATGTACACCTCTTCCTCAATCACCCCATTAAGAAATGTTGTCTTCACATCCATCTAATGTATCTTCCATCCCATCTGCGCTGCAAGAGCTAGAATTGATCTGATTGAAGAGTACCTTGCAACTAGAGAAAAGGCATCCTTATAGTCAATTCCCTCCACCTGAGAAAAACCCCTGGCCACAAATATGGCCTTGTGTTTCTTGATGCTTCAATTTGTTGCTTGCTTCACCTTGTAGATTGACATATAACCTACCACTCACTTGTCTTCTGGGCTTGGGACCACTTCCCAAACACTATTTTTAATAATGGAGTCATACTACTCTTCCATGGCATCAACCCATACTAGTTGTTGTATTGCTTCCTTGAATGTGGATGGCTCAGTCTCTAAAATATCACTCATTAGAGCCATGTAGCTAGTGTATTGATCTCGTGACCTCCTCTGCTTTTGTTATGATGTGGGTGCTCCCACATTCTCTTTAATATCATGAAATAATATGTTAGCTTCTTTGGTGTGCTTCCTTCCATCTCTAGATGTCTTTGCTTGAGTGGAAGCCTCCACTCTCTCTACCTCTACTTGTGGTTTCTCCACAACTTCCTAAGGTTCCTCCTTTGGAGCCAAAAGCTCATGCTCTAAATGAAATTGAAGCTACCTTTCATGGGAAAACCTCATTGCCTTCTCCTCATCAAACTTCACATCACTTTTGAAAATTGTCATCCTGAGAGATGGTAAGTACACACGATAGTTGTGAGGTGTTTCTATGTACCCCACAAATATGCCCAACTTAGATGTAGGCTGTAGATTTTTCGTTGCATCCTTGGAAACATTATAGTAAACTGATGATCCAAAGATCCTGAAGTGTGGCCTTCCCTGAACAAGCTTCCTTTGGAGTACTCATGCCATGAATCTAGTGAGGACTCTTGTTCTGCAAATACACAACTGTGTTGCATGATTTAGCTGACAAGTGCAACAATAGGCTCTGATCATGCAACATGGCCCGTGCAATTCCCACAATACTTTTGTTCTTCCTCTTAGCCACCCCATTATGCTATGGGTTATGAGGTGATGTCAACTCCCATTGAATTCCTTCTTTTTCACAGAATTTCTTAAATTCATTCGACACATATTCTCCACCATTGTTTCTCTTTAGAGCCTTCACTTTACCACTAGTCTCTTTCTCAACAAGTGCTTTAAATTCAACAAATTTGGATAATGTCTGGTGTTTCTTCTACATGAAGAAGATCCAACACTTCCATGAGAAATCATCTATAAATATCACATAATACCTGTGCTTAGTCGTGGAGGTTTTCGAGAAAGGTCCACACACATCCGAGTGAACACTTTCAAGGACTGATTGAGCTTTACTATCCTGCTCATTGAAGGTGGATTTCATGTAGTTCCCCAATGTACACCCTTTGCATGCATCTCTCTTCTCTAGTGCACCCTTCGGAAGTCCTATAGAAATCTGTTGCATGATTTTCAAGGCTCCATGGTTCAAATGACCCAATCTTCTATGCCATAATTCACCGATGTCTCAGCTCCACACCTTCTCTACTTTTCTGCTCAATGCTGCACAATATTCTACATCCAATTTGTAGAGGTTCTTCACTCGAACCCCGATCCGCTTCACTTGTCATATGGAAATGTGTCTAAGGAAATCCTTTCCTTTGCTAAATATCACATCGTAGCCACGATATTCCAACATAGCAACTGAATGAGATTCTTCTTTAGACCTAGAAAATACATCACATCTTTTAATTTGAGAGGGGAGCCAAAATCCCTCTGAAAATAAATTGTACCAATACCGATAGCACTATACCTTCCATCATCTCCCATTTTGATGTGCATCTAGAGGTCATTCTCCTCCAAGTTACTGAAGAATTATCGATTGGCCGTCATACGATATGAGGCTCCATTATCCAGATACCACACACTACCCATCATGGTTCTCACCATACAAGCGATGAGATGAAATCAAGTTTGAATTGTGAAGAAAGAGATTCACCTACTACTCCTCTTGAGGGATTGCTACCTGCCTTCTTGTGTGGACACTTTGTGGAATAATTCCCTAGTTCATGACAATAAAATAATTTGATCTTCGAAGAGTATTTCTTCTTGCCACCTTGACCAGAATCCCCTTTGAATTGGGATTTCTTCCCTTTCCCTTTATTTTCCTTTCCATCCAAGCATAATTCTCCTTCTAATCATGCTTGGATGAGGTACCATCTATAGTGTTCCACCTTATTTCTTCTTGCACCAAGTCAGACCATAATCGCTCCCAATTTGGTAGCTTCTCCCTCCCATTTATCAAATCTTGGTAGTTGTGCTAGCTCTTGGGAAGGCCTATAAGTGTTAGGATTACTAGATCATCTTGTATAATTGTAATACCAATAATACCAATTTCATCCCGACATTGGGTGAACCAGCTCAGGTACTGTGGTATTGTGTCACCCTTCTCCATCTTGATCTTATGAATCTCATCCTTCAGTTCTAGCTTCCTTTGGTCACTATTGTTCTGAAACAAGTCTATCAAGGTTTGCCACATTATATATGGGGTATCCTTCCCGTGGATATTTGAGACAATATGATCTCGATCTCCTTCTAGTATGATCCTCCTTTCCTTTGCCACACATTTCTTCCATTTTGCCAGATCTTGAGCATCATTTGGTGGAGGCTTAGGAATATCATTGTCTATGAATTCCTTCAACTCACTATCTTTCAACACTACCTCCATCATGTCCTTCTAAGAAATATAATTTGAGCTACCCTCAAGGGCATACTCGAGTCTCAATCCTTAAAACGACATCCTGTTGGCTCTGAAGATTGATACTGCAAATTCGATTCACCTGCAAATACAAACTCAAATTATTCTTTTCTGTTGTGATTCCTGCTCTAATACCATGTAGAAATTCCTTGTAGATTCAAACTACTTATGTAATTTTCTAAAACAAAAGACTTGAATCTACTCTACTCATTAGCGAAAAGAATTAAACGATCGAGAAATAATGATCCGAATGGAAAATAGCATCAACACATGGTACTCATCCACCCATATTATTCATCAACCCATGGAATTTACCCATGGTATTGTAAATGGCATCCGCCTGTGGTATTGTAAAATCCACCCGTGGTATTCATTCACCCATGGAATTGACCCGTGGTATTGTAACGGAAAAATACTATAAGTAACAAGTCACATTTTGTAAAAGGACAGATTGTCTGCCACAATGTAGCTTTTACAGTTCAGAGGCATGTAGCCACACATCTCTTCTCAGAGATAAGCTACCATTGCCCTAGCTGGTTTATTTCCACTTGGGTTTTAATAAAAAGTTTCTTTGTGGTTTTGTTTATTGGGCATTCTCCTATTTTTTCTGGCAATTTCAAGTTTTCAGATCTTGGGGGCCTTTCCCCCAAGACCCATTTCAAGTTCTCAGATCTTGGGGGTCTCTCCTCCCAAGATCCATTTCAATCTTTTAGATCTTGGAGGCCTCCCCCCAAGATCTGGACCAGTGGTATCAGAGCAGGTTATGATTCCATGGGAATGAGGGTTTGATGCATATTTCAGTTTCAAATTTTGCAACAATATTCAACAAACTTTAGGCATGTGCTACAACCTCCACAGAGCACTTTCTTGGGTCAAGCAGGAAGAATTTTTCTTTTTTTCATTTTTTTGCAGGAATTTTTTTGGGCGGCGACTTTGCAGATCAGATCTGAAACATTTGGTACAAAATTTACAAAAACAAATACCAGATCTGGATTCCTCTCGAAAAATCACCCAATTTCAAAAAACAATGGGTCAAATCGGAGTTCGGATGTGGGAGATATCGCTGATTTAAAATCAACTAGTTTATCAAAATTTTTGTGACGGCAGAACTGTTGCAGCACAAATCTAAGATCTTAGAGTGTCCAGATAAGGATTTCAAACTCATGGGAAGATGCAAAATGATCCTTTTGCTTCCAAAAACAGGTTATAATAAATATTCTGAGTTATATTGGCCGAGTTATGTCCATTTTAATTCTGGAGCAGCATTCAGAGTGGGTTCCCATTGGAGACGTGCCTTCCAACCCCACTTTAGTAGGCACCTGCTTCACATTCATCAGTTTCAACATAGCAGAATTCAACTTGGGTTATTTGAAGACGTGCCCTCCCACCCCAAGCTATGTAGGCACCTGCTACTTCATCAATAACCAACATCATGGTTATGGGTCAACTGCATAAAATCCTTGTCATCGAAGTCCATTTGCTAGGCCGCACACTGTCAGAATCACGGTTGGTCACAAGCACTACAGGGTATCTCTATCCTCGTATCTTCGTTTATCAGGGTTTTGGGTTAACCACAGAAAACCCTTACCTTCAGTGGCTCTTCATATTCAACAAAGGCTTCGTAGGAGGGAACTTTACGCAATGGGGACCATTGCTTCTTAAGGAGGGAGGAATGATCCGAATGGAAAATAGCATCAAGACATGGTACTCATCCACCCATATTATTCATCAACCCATGGAATTTACCCATGGTATTGTAAATGGCATCTGCCCATGGTATTGTAAAATCCACCCATGGTATTCATTCACCCATGGAATTGACCCATGGTATTGTAATAGAAAAATACTATAAGTAACAAGTCACATTTTGTAAAAGGACAGATTGTCCACCACAATGTAGCTTTTACAGTTCAGAGGCATGTTGCCACACATCTCTTCTCAGAGATAAGCTACCGTCACCCTAGCTGGTTTATTTCTATTTCCGGTTGTAAGCATATTTCAGTATTTTCCATTAATGAAATGAAGTATTATTTCCGCTGCATCTTTGTGTATATGGTTATCTTTGTATTTTATTGTGTTCCTGTTTAAATCCGGATCAAATAACAACATAAACATGATACTCTACGCAAATTTTAGATACCAGATGCTATAAGAGTTGTTTAAATTTCAAGCATATATTCAATTGCTTCATTGAAATGCCATTTGCTATAAGAGTTGTTTAAATTTCAAGGTATATTCAATTGCTTCATTGAAATGCCACAAAATAGATAGAATAAAGTGTGTGTAATGTGCCAATGAAGAGTTTCTATATAGAAAAGCTTAATTTAAAGAATTGTTACATAATTTTCCATTAATTTATTTTCTTCAAAATGACATGATTGATTTTGAAAATTCAAAATCTCTTTTAAATACTTAAAAAAAACATTTTAAAATTATAATGGTCATATGAGTAATCTTTATACAATATTAATCTCAATTTTATTTAGAAACTAAATCCATTAATTGAGATAGTATTGAAACTTTATACAATTGGCAATATTTCAAGGTTTAGATAATGTGTATTTAATCATTTAGGAGGAGATTGGTTAAATGAATATTTTTCTCTTTTATTTATCATTAAGTTAAATGTGTTTATTATTATTATTATTATTATTTTGTAAACTTGGTGGTGCTTCCTCTATTTATATTCGCTGTTCAAAATCAAAATTTCCATTTGCTCCAGGTGGCTTACCTGCCCGAAGGAAACCAGATAGCCACCTGTCTACATTAAACCCTGTCCAAAATTTGAAAAGGTCTTTCTCTATCCATCTAGCAACATTGTCTTTACTTTGTATCCTACTGTTGAAATTAAACAAGTAAAAGATTTTCATCAAAATTTTATCAGAAATGTACTAGACCTTTGGTTCCCTCATCTGAGGATATTACTGGGGCTGACACTTTGGCACTGGAGCCAAGAATCTCGCTCCTCTTCATGTCCTATAGTGTTTTCTCAATTCTTCCCAAAGCCAAGTTGTTTCTATTAGTTTGTATCTGAACTGTTGAAATTTCCCTAAGGAGTTCTGCCTTGACAAGATCCTTTTCCTTGGCATTCTCCATTGCCTCTGATCCTCCACTAGCTGCTTGTTTCCGATTAAGGGTCATGGCCCTTGCCACCACGTTCTTCATGAACCAACACTGTTTTGCTTGTCTGAAGAGGGAGTGCCGACCTCGAGAGTTCCCTGGATTTGGAACCATACTCTCCCACTCCTCCGTGGGGATGTCTTGGTCTGACGGGTTCCCTGCCATGTAGGCGTCAATGAGAGTTTTCATATGTTCACAACCTAATTTTCTCCCTTTTTTCCTTTTTTCTTTGTTCAAGCCACTCGTTCCCTTTGCTATATTTTTGTCTGTCTTTCCCTTCCCAGTCGCCATGTTATCTGCGTGCCTATTGCCGACTGCTTCTTTTTGTTCGTTGTCTTCCTCACTATGCTGGGCATGGTGTGAGGTGAGACCTATCACATAACCTTTACAATTATCAGTTTGATAATAATAAAACAAAACAATTTTCCTTTTACATGTGTCCCTTTTGTTATCCCTTCCAGTGCCATAATTTGTGCTCTTCGAGATTTCTTTTATAATTTCCCCAATCCTCTCAAAACTATGGGTTCTTTCCATTCTTACTATTCTTGAAGTTTTACCCTCACGACAACAAACGTCGCACAAACCGCCCATCCGATGCGTTTACATAGATTCGCCACCAGGGTAAGTTGGTTTGTTGTTTCTCAGATTGTAGGGACTCTTGGTTATGGATATGTTTTCCTTCAGAATGCTAACCCTATGTTTTTTCTCCCCTAGAGGTCTTATGTTTCCCTGGTTCCCTCTTTTCTCGGTTCTACTTTCTCTCTTAGGTTTTTCCTTTTTTTCTTTTGGTTTTCTCTCAGAGTTTCCAACGAGGATCATTATAGCCTCACTCTTCCTTGTTTTGTTTCGATAATTTGCCCTGGTGGAAACCTTGCCCTTCCTGGAATCTATTCCCTCCCTTCTTAGCTTAGCCCCTATGATTTTCATTGCCCATTCTACTGTTTTCAGCCAACCAGGATCCCAGGATTTCCTGGGTGCCTCCTTGGCAGACTCATACCTTCGCTGAACAAATTTCCTATATTAATGCAGAGATTCATCCTATGCCTTACAAAGCTAGGGGCTAGAGGATAAACATACCAACTTATAGGACTGGCTCCGCTTCCATCCGCAGGCTGCAACGTTGTTCTTCGACCACCTTTCCTCTCTCCAGTTCTCGTCTCCTTCCTCTGCATGTGTCTGTCTATGGCCTGATCTCCCTTACGATTTATTCCCCTCCCCTTCCTGTCATTTCCATTTTATTCCACCTGCTTGTCATCATTCCCTGCACTAATCCCTATGCCGTCACCTTGGAATGGTGACCCTCCGTCCTGACTACCACCTCCTCACATTAACCCTCACTTAATCTCAGCTGCTCTTGCTCTATGCTCACGTTCCTCACCCTGCCACTTGTTGGTGTCCTTCTGCTAACCCCCCCGCCATCTTCACTGTCCTCCTTATCTGTCTCCACCCTCCTTCTCTTGGGGGTTGTTCCTTCTTTTCCCTGCCCGTCCACTTGCCTTTTCCCTGATCCTCTCACTCCATTTCCCTCGCTTGTCCTTTCGCACACTTGGAATCTTCCTCTCCCTTCCCAGTCCCATCTCCCCGATCCCACTTCCTTCCTTGTGTTGCACCCCGATCAGGGGTAAATGTGTTTATTATTAAGTTAAATATTTTTTTAATATTTATGAATTATTTAAATATAAACTCTTTTTATAAATGGTTGTTTATATTATTAATTAATTGAAATATATAATTTTAATTTTTTCCTATTAAAACGTTCAAGTTGGAATCGAGAGCATAAATATATATCTTAAGTAATTTTTTTTTTTTTTTTGTTATCACGATGAAGTGGTAACTTGTTGGAGTAATATAGGTAAGGCCCAAGATCAAGCCTAGAAGCAACTACTATAACATCAAGAGTATATCCAAGGCACTTAAGATCAAACCTAGCAGTTGTGACTATAACACCAAGAATATATCCAACAACCTATAAGCTAGAAATACCAGGAATTTATAACTTAGCAAGTGTTGAGACTCCATGAGTGTGGGGGATCCTTATCGCAAAAAGGCCAAGATGTCCCATTGTGGGATTTGAAACAAGGTGAACATCCCATTTTTCCAACCACTCAATTTTCCCACGGGGAGACACACCTTCGTAGACTTTAACAATCAAATGATTGCACAGAGGCAATCCTTTGTCCCACAAAAAAGAGGTCTCATACACCAATTTGGTTTCTAACTCGACACTAACCTTAAAAATATATTGTCATTATTATTATTATTATATTTAATTCGTATCCTTGTGGGAAGACCGAGTGGTTGGTACAATGGGATGTTATCCCCTCCAATTGGTTTCAAATTCCATGAGGGATATCTTTGGCCTGTTGTGATAAGGCTCAAGGAGTAGGCTCTCCCAATGTCGTAAGCTCTCGACTCTTGATAAGTCATAAATACTTCAAATATCTTGCTTACTTGCTATTGGATATACTCTTGTTGTTACAATGACAACCAGTGGGTTTGATTTTGAGCCTTGCTCAAATTATTTTAATAAATTGTCGATTCACCATGATATATTATTTATATATATATATATTATTATTATATATATATAGTTGAAAATTAAAACTTATTGTTGTTTATCAAATAATTTTTTTATAGTATTTTAATATATCATTGGATAATTTATGTGTATGTGTGTGTGTATATATATACACATTTAACACAATATGAGAAGTAGGGATCCCATTGTGATCATTATTTTCTATTCATATCTTTCCCCGCAAAAGTATGCTTGCTTGAAGAATAATTCCATTAGGGTTATGGTGTGGCATCTATTATTTTATAGCTACCGAAGGTAGGTTATATTGTTTTTTATTTTGGTCAAAAAGCTTTGAATTTCAATTAGTTTTGAAATTTTAAATAGATTCTATGAAATTTATTAAAGTTTTGAAAAAAAATAATATTAAACTGAATATTTTGAACATTAAAAAATAATTTTTAATTTTTTAAAATGTATTTTTTTTCTCAGGGAAACTGGAGCAGTAAGGGTTATCCTTCACGTTGACGGATAAAGGGAAATTCAATATGCTTGGGGGGTTGGGACATCATCAAACATCCAAGCTGAAACACTAGCTCTATGGCAAGGCTTTGACTTAGCCATCTTGTAGGCAATTTGACACTTCATAGTGCTAAGAAATTCCATGATCATAATCCAACTTGCTCCTAAGCTTAAATCAATCCAGGATCATAATCAAGACTCAACGTTATTGAGGATTAAACTTAAAATAACACAATTTGAACATTTTGAATTCATACATATCAAACGCCACTTGAATTCAAGTGCTGACTTACTTGCCAACAAAGGAACAACTTTGGAACAAGGGATTCTAATCGTTGATAATGAAGCTCCTATTTTTAATCCTATCCCAAAAGGCATTTGTCATTCAAAATAGTAATAACATCCACGGCAACATGCCAAATAGAATCAATGATAAAAGGAAAATTATTAATTATGGCGAATTTGACCTTCATTAGGTTAAGCAATTCTGAGCATGCAATAATTGTCTTGGTTAAATGTGTGATCCCCTCCAATTGGATTTTATGCAGTGTGATCAAGGATAGTTGGAGAAAGGATTATTGAAGGATTACAAGTGAAATGAAGTTCTATGAATTCCCATGCCTATCAACATCTTCTCAAGATTGTATGTGTGGTTAGGTATTAATGGCTCAAATTTGGGGTATCGGTGTAAAAATTGTGGTATCGATTACCATTGTCTGAAGGAAATGCGGTGCTTTGTGAAACATTGAAATCTTAACATCAACTGTCGAACCAGAGAGGTTCAAAATTTGTATATATACCAATAAGATGGCCCGTTTAGTAAACAAGGAATTGGGACTTTGGCGTTTGTTTGTAGAATTATGTGATCTTGGGACAAGGGTGATCCCTCCTTCTGAGAATTTCTCAACAATTGAGATTGAGGTCATATCCTCTCTCTTGTCCCAGTTGATGGTTTTTGTGGAACTCATTATGTCCCTTATCAACAAACATAGTAGTATGGTTCTAGTGGAATCTCAGGCTCAATTTGCACTGGTTAATCATAAGACAAGGATGTTGGAAACCAAGTTGGAAAGTTTATAAGTTTCAATTAATGTCCTCAGGATTAGTGGTGGCTCTGTTGATCCCTTGCAAAATGACGCTGATGTTGAAGAAAATGTCTATGCTTCTCAATAGAATAGTGTCCCCAATTAAACCATGGGTGGGATTGAATGGTTATCTGAAAACGAGGAATCTCTTTTTGCCTTCCCTGGGCACAAATGTGATGAACAAGCAATTTTTTTCCCTCTTGGAGCGAATCTTGTAGGCTATTATGATTTAAATTTCAAGTTATGTAATGTTGTTTTGAGAAGTTGTTAGGCACCTTTTGGTGGTCATATAAGAAAAGTTTGTTTGAAATTTTTGCATGTAATTAGAGAAAAGTAAGGCCAAACCTAGTATTGAGTCTGAAGATCCTTATGGAAATATCAAGTGTTTATTATGTAAAAGGTTTTGGCCTTCAAACCAAACAATTTTAATAGAAACTCCTACTCGTTTTGTTTAAAAAAAGAAAAAAAATAATTTTTTTTCTTCTAATGGGCTGATGACTATTTTATGTGGGTTTTAAATTAAATTCTTAGATAAAAAAATTATATTAAAAAAATAAAAAAAATAAAAAGAAATATATATCACAAGTGTCATAATAATTTAGGCTTTGTTACAATACCTGGGTCAATACTATGACTTATCAATGCCATATGCCCAAAACCATAACTCATTTCAAAATTAAAAATATTTAATTTTAATTTAATTTTATAATATAATATATATATTATATATTATCTAATATATATATATATATATAATATATATATATATATATATATTATATAATATTATATATATATATATTTATATATATATAATATATATATATTATATATATATATATATATCAAGAAGGTCTAAACTGCCCCAGATTGGGGAAGCCAATTTGACACGGGGAAAATACCAATAATATATCTCGGGACTATCACCAAAGGAAACCCATACATAGGAATCAGATCCATGTTTTGAAGCAAAACCCCGAAAAAGATTCAACACAGCACCACCAGAAGCGACAACAAAACAACAGACTCGCTGGTCAATTCAAACAGCAAAAACAAATATTATCAAATAATATTTAGAGTACCATCGGGTCCACATCATCGCATCGCACATATGAAGGTGTAAAGGCTCCGCCCCTTTGTTTTCGCCGATGCGATATTTTGATGCGATCCGATCGCAATCGCATATTGCTCCATGTAAAGGCTCCACCCCTTGGTTTCTGCCGATGCGATATTGCGATGCGATATGATCGCAATCACATATTGCTATAAGTAAAGGCTCCACCCCTTGGTTTCTGCTGATGCGATATTGCGATGCGATCTGATCGCAATCACATACTGCTATATGTAAAGGCCTTGCCCTTTGGTCTCCCCATTCTGCGATCGCCGACGATCTGTTGGGTGGCCATTAATGTTCTTGGAGATCACCCGCCTCTGGTTGCGCTTCTTCCTCCTGAGCCATTTCATTCTTTACCAATTCCTAATATTCCATCATTTGTTGTTCAGTGGCTAGAGTAGAGAGTGTACCTGTATGGAGATCTTTTCTGCTTTCCACTCCTATATTTTCCAATAGGTCAACTACTTTGTTTCCCTCCTAGCGTATGTGCTTGAGATTGATCGCTTTGTGGGAGGAGAGCCAGATTTTGATAATTTTTAGTTGACTCTCCATTCTCCAGCTGTTGCTCACCTTACTTGAGGTTGTTCCCTGTAGCATCTTGGTGACCATATTTATGAGAATTTGCGAATCTCCCTATATAACAAGCGGGAATATACCCTGTTTTTGAGCTATAACGAGTCCCTGCCATAATCCTTCTAACTCTGCCGAGTTGTTGGTGTCCCATCTAGTTGAGCCTAAGTAGGTTAGAATAGGAGTTCCCTCATGATCTTTGAATATTCCTCCAAATCCATCCTTTCCTGGATTTCCTTTCGAGGCTCCATCAAAGTTTAGCTGGAACATGTGACAGGGAGGAGGAATCCACTTATCTGGTGTTCTACTTCTTGCTTGAGTTTTTCCGTTGATTATCATTTCTTGGTACCACTGCAGATTCCAATTTGTCCATATGGTTCATTCCAATGGGAGAGAGGGAAAGTCTTCCTCAAACCATGTTTGAAGAAGTAGTGTTTCCCTGATATTTTGACATACTGTATTCCATAGAGATTCCAAGGGCATAGATTGGTCCTTGAAGATTCACCGGTTTCTCTCCTTCCATAGTGTCCACATGAGAAAACCCGGTATAAGCTTCCATAAGGAGTTCAACAATTTTCTCTTGAATGGGTTCCTTGCCCATTTGTGAACAGTGGAAACTATATCTCCTTGTGTCCTTCCATCCTTTTGGCATCTAAAGCTGACCTTTTCCCAGAGCTTGTGCACTAATTGACAAGAGTTCATAAGATGTTGAGTGGTTTCCTCTTCTTTCTTACAGTTGGGACAGATGGAGGGGCCTTGGAACCTCCACTTCCTGAGATTGTTCCAAGTAAGGATTTTATTGTGACATAGGAGCCAAATAAAGGCCGAGACTTTCGGCCAGATCTTGGGGTCCCATATTTTATTCCAGAGAGGGTCCTTGACAATGTGTTCCTTCATGATGATGTGATAGGTCTCCCTAGTTGTGAAGGATCCTTTTTCTTCATAGCCCCATCTAAGAATATCCTTTTCCTCTGAGTATTGTATTCTTCTCTTTGCTAATTTAGTACCGAGAATCTGTTGAGCTGAGTCCATTCCCTATATTATTATGTGGTCCGTGCTACACCATTTCCTGTGCCCTTGCAATGTGGAAGGAAGCTAGAAGTGCTTGACAATATTATAGGTTTGCATTTCCTGTTCTGGGATTTAGTGAGGTAAGATCAAATCCTTTAGTTTGGGTTGCTGCTGCCAAGAGTCATCCCAGAACCTTGCTGTATTGCCATCCTTCACTTCCCAGAAGCTATGCTACTGAATTAAGAGCTTGTGTTGCTTGGCCGCATTCCAGATTAGAGAACCTGGGTTGACTTTTGAAATTTGGATTAATTCTTCGATGGGTCAACTGTTGGCATACTTTGTAGTCCATAGGGATGCACAAGGGGTGGATGGCATAGCAAGCCATTTCCACCAGATGCGGGCACCCATAACCATAATGTTGTGGTAAGGATCCTGTAGACCCATTCCACCAGCAAGCTTTGGCAGGCAAACTGTGTCCCAATTGATTAGGGCCCATTTGCATTTTTGATCTGAGTTGCCCCACAAGAAGGATCGCTATAGGCATTTGATCTCTTTGAGAACCCATTTGGGTGCTGCTAGGATCGAGAAGAGATACATCGGCATGGATTGCAGAAGCGCCTTCATTAAGAAAAGGCGATTGGCCATATTGAGAGCTCTATGAGTCCAGGAAGATAATCGAGCCTCCAATTTTTCTAAGAGCATTCTCCAAGAGGAGTGTTTCATAGCTGAGTTAGTCATAGGAGTTCCAAGATACTTGGAAGGGAGAATAGTAATTGAGAATCCAAGAATACGGGCTATAGAAGCTTGGGTGACAACGAGGGTATGAAAAAAGAATATTTGAGATTTGGCCTTGTTTATCTATGCGCCAGAGGCCTCCCAAAAGTCCATCAATAGTGAATTGAATTGTCGAGCTTCCAAGACTGAAGGATGACCAAAAAGCATATTTTCATCCACAAATTGCTGATGAGCGAAGGCTGGAGTGTTAGGAAATGACAGGCCTTTTAGTTTCTGGGAAAACAGAGCAACTTTAATACTGTGGCCAAGACCTTCCGCCATTAACACAAAGAGGAAGGGGGAAAGAGGTTCCCCCTGTCTGATACCCCGGGAAGGATGGAAAGGTGATGAGGGGATACCATTGATCAAAATTGAGAAAAAGAGGAGGAGATGAGACTCATGACCCAACGAATCCAAGTTGGGGAGAAACCAAAGGCAGATAGGGTCTTTTGAATATACATCCAACTTAAACTGTCAAAGGCTTTTGAGAGGTCGATTTTAAGTAGCATACCTGATTTCTTGGAGTGATTCAGGGAGTGGATGATTTCGTGAGTAAGAATTATGCCGTCCGTAATCTGCCTGCCATCCACATATCCTGATTGCTCCGACGAAATGAGAAGTGGTAGCAGTGTTTTGAGTCTTGAAGCTACGATTTTGGAAACTATCTTGTAGATGACGTTGCACAAGGAAATGGGCCGAAATTTGTTAGGGGTGTTAGAATGAGCTTCATTTGGGATAAGGGCTATGAATGTGGCATTCATAGCTAGAAGCATCCACCTCATGGTTCTTGATTCCTCAACAATCTGCCAGACTTCCAATTTAATTAGCTCCCAGAAATTATGGAAAAAGTTGGAGGTAAATGCGTCTGGCCCCAGAGCCTTGCCTTATTTCAGTTTATGAACTGCATTTTCCACTTCCTGTAAGTCAATCAGCCTGAGTAAGAGCTAGTTGTGCTCTTTTGTGACGAGTTTGGGGATGTTCTCTGTGATTTTTCCTATAGCTTGCATTCTGTCAACCTGTGGTTCTTGATGAGCTTGCTTAAAGTAGTTGAGAAGTTCGAGCTCAATTTCTTCATGTTATAATATATATATATTTATAATTATCAATTACATTTTTCATAAGAGGTAGGTACTAAGTAGCAATACATATTACATTAGTTATTGATAATATTTTTGTGAGTGTCCAACAATGTTGATGACAATTAAGGTATGTTATTCTTTTACCTTTAGATTCTTATTATGTCAATCTCATTGATGAAGTAGAATGAGATCATATGAAAGAAAAAATATGCCCTCATAATTGGTTTAAGGTTTTGTGCAAAGATTCTAGCAAGATAATCTCTAAAGAGAAAAAGAGATGCAAGGGATTATAGGTATATGGTTTATGTTGTTTTATTGTAAATAGTATGTTAAATATAATAGATAATAAAATGATATATATCTATAATAATATATATATATATAATATATATATAATATATATTATATATTATATATATGATATATATATATATATCAAATATATATATATATATATATATACATATAATATATATTATATATATATATATATATCATATATATATAGACACACAACACACACAGAGGGAAAATTTTAAGGATGGAAATTTATCTTATATATAGACACACACACACACAGGGAAAATTTTAAGGATGGAATGATTGGTTAATTAATTGATAAGGGATATTTTTATTAGTCTAATATTTTTTTATAGAGCTCTCACTTGACCACCTTATAAATTAAGGGAATTTTGTACAAGTAACTATCTCATGTCATGAGTTATGTTATTTGGATCCATACAATGACTCAAGCTAGTGCATTACTCCACCAATTTGCTATTTTATATTACATTTAATTTACATGATGAGGCATGTGACGTAATACAAGTAATTCATACGCCCCTATACTATGATCTATCACCATTTAAGATTATGGTGCAAGCAAAATTAGTATAGTTTAAAGTTATGTGTGTTTCTTGGCCACTAATGAATGTTAAGGCTAGTCTTATCAGCCTCCTCTTGAATTGTGTAATGACCCTCATTGCATTTGAACATCATTTCATTAATGGTGGGACAATTTTGCACTTACAATGTAGGTTACAATATAATTATTGTTGGGTGTGGAGCATGATTATCTTCTTTATTCAGAGGTATCGACGTGTTGGAACCCAGTTTAATCGCCGTCAGGGGGGTCTTCGAAGCTAAAAATATATGTAAAATTGTCTTGTAAAATATTGTAATATCGTAGTCAATTTGGGCCATTCATTAGGCAGATGATCTCACAGTAGAAGTTATGTTTAATTTAGGGTTTTTTCCCTAGAAGCAACCCCTCGCTATATATGAGGGAATTGTATTGCGACTGTGTATATGTGTATTCTGAGCGAGAGAGAGAGAAAAAATTGTGTGAGAGGAAAGAGGAAATTACTGTGGATATGTGTAGATTGTATCTCTTCATTTTGTTGGATAATATAAAGGAAGGACTGAATGTTTCTCTGAGGACGCAACTCAAATTAGGTGAACCACGTATATCTATGTCTCTTGTTTTATGTGTTTGTATTTATGCAATATTTTATGTGTTCCATTTATCTGTAATATATAATTTTTATAACAACTAGTATCAGAGATGAAGGTCTATTTAGCTGAGAAACTGTAGGAAAGAAGGGTTCCTAGTTCGAGTGGGAGCAATGGCGGAGGATGGTAGGTTTAGGGTCGAGAAATTTAACGGGTAAAACCACCAACTATGGAAGATGCAAATGGAAGATTATTTGTATCATAAATATTTGTACCTACCATTGAGCGAAAAAACAAAGAAGCCAACGAGCATGAAAAATGTAGAATGGGAGATTCTCGACAGAAAAACACTTGGAACAATACGACTATGCCTGGCGACATCGGTAGCCTTTAATATTTCAAAGGAATTGACAACAAAGGGTTTAATGACGACATTGGACAAACTATATGAAAAACCCTCGGACTCAAATAAGGTATTTCTTATGAAGTTTTTATTTAATATGAATATGTCAAAAGGTGGATTTGTTGTTGATCATTTAAATGAATTTAATACGGTTACCAGTCAGTTAAGTTCTGTAGGCGTAAATTTTGATGATGAAATTAGGGCCCTATTAATTTTGTGCTCATTTTCAAAAAGTTGGAATGGTTTAGTTATGGACATTACTAACTCTGTCTCTAGATCTAGTACTTTAAAGTTTGATGATGTGTTCAGTGCCATCCTTTGTGAGGAAATGCGATGAAAAATCTCTGGTGAGACATCAGGTATTGGTTTGATTGCAGAGACTAGGGGAAGAAAAATGGAAAGAGGAAATAGCCCAGGATATCGTAGTAAGTTAAGGAAAGATAAATCCAAGTCCAGATCAGGGATAGTGTGCTGGAAATGTGGGAAGAAAGGACACATGAAGAGAGACTGTAAGTCTCGGAAGGGAAAAGAAGGAGATGCACAACAAGAGAAAAAACATAAAGCGAATGTAACAGGTAATGTGTTGCAATATGCTTTGATTCTTTCATTAGAAAATATTATTGATGCTTAGGTGGTAGATTCAGGGGCCTCATTCCATGCCACACCTGATAGGGAACATTTTCATGACTATGTTCAAGGAGATTTTGGAAAGGTTTATCTCGGTTATGAAAACCCTGTAAAATCATAGGAATGGGTAAGGTTTTTATAAAACAACAAAATGGAAACCAATGAATATTAAAGGAGGTAAGGCATGTTCCAGATATGAAGAAAAATATAATTTCAATAGGGCAATTAGGAGGTGAAGTATGTGTAACTACTTTTACAGATAAAATCTGGAAGGTCACGAAAGGAGCCTTGGTAATAGAAAAAGGAGAGAAGTTTGGTACATTGTATTTATGCAATGGTATTTCTAATTTTGTTATTGGTTATCCTCTATAGGAGCAAATACAACATTGTGACATCATAGGCTCGAGCACATGAGTGAAAAGGGGTTGAATATTCTTCACTCAAGAAATTTGTTGTCAGGTTTGAAGCATGTTGATTTGGATTTCTGTGAGAATTGTGTTTATGGAGAACAAAAGAGAGTCATATTTCTCATAGTTGGTAAAGAAAAGAAGAGCGAAAAATTAGAGCTTGTGCATACAGATTTATGGGGACCTGATCAGGTATCATCTCTCAGTGGCTCTCATTATTATGTTACTTTTATTGATGATGCAACCTGAAAAACTTGGATTATTGTATTAAAAATAAATCTGATGTATTTGATACTTTCAAGAAATGGAAAGATTTTATTGAGAATGAGACATGAAATAAGTTGAAGTGTCTCAAATCAGACAATGGAGGTGAATATTGTAGTAAAAAGTTTGATAAGTACTGTTCAGAGCATGGAATTCATAGAGGTAAGACAGTTCCAAGAAAACCACAGGAAAATGGTGTGTCAGAAAGGATGAACAAGACAATCATGGAGCGTGCAAGGTGTGTGAAATTTCATGCAAGATTTCATTTACAATTTTGGGAAGATGTTGTAGATAGCGCTATTTATCTAATAAATAGAGGGCCTTCAATTTCCTTGGATGGTGGTATTCCAGAGGAGGCATGGACAGGTAAAAAGGTAAACTACTAATTTTTAAAGACTTTTGGTTGTGAAGCCTTTGTCCACATTAATGTACCTTTATTGGATATGGTGTTAATGATTTTGGTTATCGCTTATATGATTATGAAAATAAAAAAATCATTAGGAGAAGAGATGTCATATTCAATGAAAAGGTTTCATATAAGGATCATATGCAGGAAAAGAAATAGGAAAAAGAAAACAAGAATACACAGTGCTTCATGAGATCAAAGAAAAAGTAAAGTTGCCTGAAAATCATAATGATCAACAACCATAATAACAACAACAAACACAACAGAAACAAGCATCTTAAACACCTGAAAGTGGTGTTAGAAGACCTACCAAGATAAGTAGACCCCCTTAACAATACTATACTTCATTATATTATATATTATTGAATGATCTGGTGAACCAGAATGTTATGAAGAAGCAATGCAGGTAGAAACCAGGAAGAAGTGGGAGCTATCCATGAAAGAAGAGATGGAATATTTCGTACATAACTAAACTTGGGACTTAGTCAGGTTGCCTGCAGGTAAAACAACATTGCAAAATACTTGGGTTTACAAGTTGAAGGAAGAAGATGGAGGTAAAAAAAATTATAAAGCTAGACTTGTGGTGAATGAGTTTGCACAGAAGAAAGGTATAGACTTTGATGAAATATTTCCTTCTGTTGTTAAAATAATTTCAATCAAAACTATTTTAAGTCGAGTAGCAACGAAATATTTGTATCTTGAGTAGTTATATGTAAATACATCTTTTCTCCATGGGGATTTGGAGGAAGAGATCTATATGTAGCAACCACAAGGGTATGAGGTCAAAGAGAAGGAGAAACTAGTGTGTAGGTTGAAGAAGAGCTTGTATGGCTTAAAATAGGCTCCAAGGCAGTGGTATCTAAAATTGGACAGATTTATGTTTGAACAAGGTTATAATAGATGTCACTCTGATTATTGTGTTTATCATAAAGGAAAAATGATGGCAGCTATGTTATATTGTTATTGTATGTAGATGACATGCTTGTTGCAGGGTCTAACATGCAAGAAATAAATGTGCTCAAAGGAAAATTGGTAAATTCATTTGCAATGAAGGATTTGGGTGTTGCAAAACAAATCCTTGGTATGAGAATAACTAGAGACATGAAAAATCACAAATTAACATTGTCTCAGAGTGAGTACATACAAAATGTCTTGGAACAATTTAATATGTAGAATGCAAAACCAGTTATTACACCTTTGGCTAGCCATTTCAAACTAAGGAGATGTGTTCCCAGACTCAGGAATAGATGGAATATATGACTAAAGTTCCATATGCATCAACAGTTGGAAGATTAATGTATGCAATGGTCTACACAAGGCCTGATATCACGCATACAGTGGGAGTTGTAAGTAGGTACATGAGCAATCCAGGAAAAGAACATTGGATGGCAGTGAAGTGGATTCTCATGTATTTGAGAGGTACCACAAATCAAGAATAATGATTTGGTGGTTCAAACATTTCCCTACAAGGATATGTTGATGCAAATATGGCAAGTGATAGAGATAATAGGAGAAGCACCACAGGGTATGTGCTTACTGTAGGTGGAACAATTGTCAGTTGAGTTTAAAAAATGCAAAGTTTTGTTTTACTTTCAACGAAGGAATCAAAGTATTTTGCTAATACAGAGGCTAGTAAAGAAATGATTTGATTGCAAAGGTTTATGGATGAATTGAGTAAGAAGCATGAGATGGGAAAGTTATACAGTGACATCCAAAGTGCCATTCATCTCACAAAGAACTCAAAATTTCATTCCAAGACTAAACATATACAACTCAAGTACTATTTCATATGGTCAATGTTTGAAGATGGGAAATTGAAGATGGAAAAGATACACACTAGTCAGAATCCTGTAGATATGTTAACAAAAGTTGTAACTAGGGAGAAATTGATATTTTGCTCAGTTTCAATTGGTCTTTAAGTATGACAATGAAGATGAGAAACAACCAGGTCAAAAGTGAAAGCATTGTCCAACAAATGAAGCAATGGGGGTGTTGTTATAATCAGTCTCCAAGTGGGATATTGTAGGGTGTGGAGCATGGTTATCTTCTTTATTCTGAGGTATCACTGCATTGGACTCCAATTTAATCGCCGTCAGGGAGGTCCTTGAAGCTAAAAATAGATGTAAAATTTCCTTGTAAAATAGTGTAATTTCATAGTCAATCTGGGCTGTTCATTAGGCGAATGATATAACGATAGAAGTTATGTTTCATTTAGGATTTTTTTTCCCTAGAAGGAAACCCCTCGCTATATGAGGGATTTGTATTGCGGCTGTGTATATGTGTATTTTGAGCGAGAAGGAGAGAGGATATTGTGTGAGAGGGAAGAGGAAATCACATTAGATCTGTTGTAGGTTGTATCTCTTCAGTTTGCTAGATAATCTAAAGGAAGGATTGGTTGTCTCTCAATGGATGTAGACCGAATTGGGTGAACCATGTATATATGTGTCTCTCTTGTTTTGTGTGTTTGTGTTTTTGCAATATTTTATGTGTTCCGTTGCTCTGTAATATATAAATTTTCCAACAATTATGGCATATAGTGTGTGGGGTACCTACATTTAATGGTATTTTCCTCCCCTATTTTGAATTTTGGGTAAGTTTCCCTTTGTATCTTTGTTCCCCTCTAGTTTATGCTTGGTTTACTGTTTTTCAAGAGGCTCCTCACTCTTCCCATCACTTTGAATCCTATGGTTATCTACTCTTTTTGCTTTGTTCCTTTTTGGATTCAATTCTCTTTACCCTCCTTTCTCTTATCTTGAACCTATTTTTTGACCCCTATAAGCTCATTTCACTTGATCTATTGGATCACTGCTCTATACATATGTTGGAGTTGGATCGAGACACTCTCCTATGCCTCTCTTCATTCCTTTTTTCCTGTAAGCATTATGTCTCATCAAGGATGCTCCTTCTCAGGTCGTGGTGGCAACAACAGAGAAAAGCCTCCTGCACCAAATCTCAAGCCAATGTGGAGGCTTCAAATCACACTACTATGAATGTATCTTATTTACTCGAGATGAAATAGAATTGGTAGAAAGAGAATTTCCTATAGAGCATAGGTTCTTGTTTGATATTAAGGTGGTGAAGAATGTAAGAAAATGGATTCTTAACACAAGAATCACTCAACCATAAAAAACCCAATACATGCAAATAGTTGATTCATATTTGAAAATGAAGAATTTGATGGGAAAAGTCCATGTCTAGCACAATGAAGCTCAAGAAGAAATACTTCTCTACATAGATTCCTTGAATCAACAAGACAATAAATTAGACACTAGGTTTTAGTTCTCACCAAGTAACTCACTAACATGGACTTAAACAACGATGAGGATGATAAACCAACTCCAACACCTAGATGCATTCTCCTACATATTATTTATTGTCTACTATGTGGCCATTTGTTGTGTTATAAGAGACTTTGCAGGACAACCTACTGTTGAACTGGTAAATCCCCTCTGCGGACAGAGGCGATCCCACTAGCCCAACACGGGTCTAGCAACAATCACACACGCTACACGCAGGTTCCTAATTGCATAAATCAAAGATCGATCAGAATGATCTACCTGGAATCCAACGCTATTTGTTGTAGAAGAAACGCCGCTCCCGTCCCTTAGCTTTGGTTGGTCACAATCCTTACGCTCCACATAAACGGATACCTGCACAAGCAAAGAACGATACAAACACAAGCGTAAAATCCAGTATATGCAATTATATATTGGTCAGACAAGATATAACTCAAATACCATTAGAAGACACATGAGTGGAACCATAATGATAGTCGTTCATTAATCAGTAAAAACAGAGAAAGATTACAACCAAAGGGTTCTGACGTTGAACCTCCTCTGACTGGGCAAGCAGCTACATATGCCTTGCAAAGTGACCTCTTCTCTCTCAATATTTTGGCAGCATAACCCCTCTATAACTCTCAATTCTCACTATCAATCCAGCATGAACTCAACACTCACCTTAGCTCTAACAAAACTAGTTGGTTTAATGCAGGGTGACAGTCATTTATAGATGGAGGAGGAGGAAATATGCATTGTATCCGGGCACTTACTGAAGATTTGGCATTTTCCCAGAATAGCCACTGAACTTGGTTGTCATGGATAAAAAGACGACACTCGAACACTTCCATGAGATTTTTCCCCGGAGAACTGCATGAGCAATGGAGGAAAAAACACTTCAGTGCGCGCTGGCTAAAAATCATAACCAAATTTGGGTGGCGCGGGCTTTTTTCTGTGACAGAGCGTCCATGGGCTCGCCCTCTTTGGAGGAACTGACCCATTGGCGTGGGTAAGACACTGTGGACCCGCGCTAATGGAAAAAGGGCACTTTTTAGGGCTAATCTGCAAAAGGTGTCTTCAGGGATTTTGAAGTTCATACTTAGGAGAATCCAATGCAAGTGTTTTTAAGTTGTGACACTGGTCACAGGTCCATAAATGTGTTCTCCAGTGCGCGACAGCAAGGGTAACAAGGACGATGACCAACGGTGACAGATTACTGCGTAACAAATGCCCCCTAAAGCATGAGCCTCGAGAGAGAGAGAGAGGTGAAGTGCTTTACAAAACCATATATAGCTGCCGCCAAGAATCTGCATTGAGAGACACAGTATGATAGTTCAAATACATGATATATGTGGCATGGACGCAGCCATCCATAAAGAGTACATGATGATCAAGATCCATAGTATGGACGCAGCCATCTAGTTAGGATCGATGAATAGACTCAGGTATGGTCGCAACCATCCAGTGAAAGAGTCATGTATCAAAATCACGCCTGGATTACAACAGACACAATCCGGGGTCTTGCGCTCCATCTCGACCCGAACAGAAGTACAAGTTCAAGCATGTGAAAATGTAAGCTGAAGTCGAACATGCATGAACATCGTCTGATTACCAGCAAATAATGAAAGCTGTTAACAGATGCGAGAGGTACCACCAGTAATGACAATGGTCCTCAAGGTACTATAGGTACAGTGTACGGCGTGTGAATGAATGAACCGATGTCGAACACCCGTAGAGTCATCCGATCGGAGGCCAATGATGAAAACCTCGCGTCGAACACGAAGAACCTGCCATTGAGGCATGCAGGCT
>APFE030727136.1:122539-145649 GCA_000404065.3 Pinus taeda | reverse complement strand
AACCATCGCGTCCAAAAACCAGATGCAAAAACCATTGCACAAAACCATAGGTGGGTCTGCACATCCTAACATAAAGTCCAAAACCAAAATTTTCTGGGGCGCTGCCTTGGACCCCATAAAGTTGGGTTACGGGTGCACCTCGAATCCCCTATGACCCCCTCTACTACACAATCGACACAACAAAGGGGGGGCTCCGTCCCCCTTCTAACTCCTTGATTAACTGTGTGGGCTAGTCGTGGAAAGAATATAACACAACCCAACATATTTAAATTGTTGACTATAGCCATGTAATGATTTTCATCTAATCCATGCTTTCAGTCATGGATTAGACCCAGTATGGCTTAAAACGATATATTGTAACAAATCTGTTAGCCTATGGCTTAGATTAGCAGTCTCCCTTATTTCCAACCATCCATGGGCTTTGTACATGTATAAATTACGTCCTAGTTTCAATGATAGGGTTCTGTTAGAGTGTTGGGTTGGTTTCAACACTAACTTTGTATCAGATTGTACTCGGCTATATTTTCAGATTAATATAAAGATATATCTTCTATCCATTGCAGTGAGCAAGCTCCTCTAATTTGAAGGGGTTGTGGGTAAGGAAGGGCCCCCTTTGCGCACAACTCCCCTAGTGTAGTTTTGATGTATTTTATTTCTGTTATGTAGTAGGAATTCATTTTTACAACTAATGTACTCTTTTGAATACATATCAGGAACACTGGATTAATTGAATTAATTTTATGTTCATTTGTGGGATTCAATTAATGAAGATTTGATTCCTTATGTTGATTGAATTTCTGAATTTGATGTAAGTTGATTTTTATATCTTTTCTTAATCATCATCAACAATCTTAAGAGCTGTAGAGGGAAGTTTGATCCACTCTATAGTCTTTGCTACTAAGTGATTGATGCAAGAAAGAGTCACTGGTTTTGTATGATTGGTTAATTAGATTAATGACCACTTACAGTATTAGGCATGCATATACTTTGCATGCATCTCACAAGATTACCTTCCCGAGTTGATGATTTATATTTAATCAAATTATAATGCCATAATTTGACTCAAAAATACCTCCATCTCTTTGTCTCTGCCTTCCTCAAATCAGCTTCACATATGCTCTTCTTCCTCTCTCTCTTTATTCTAGGTAACTCATGAACTTGGATTCTCACATAACTCAATCAAATCTCAAACAAAACTAACTTTGCCTTCCAAAAACACATCTTTTATAAACATAACTCGCTAGTTGTTAGTATTGCTTACAGGGATATGAAGTGGAAAACTTTCCTCTTTGCATTCTAGGGATGTCTCTTTATTTCCAAACACTTTCAACTTTTGAATATTAAAACACATAAAAATAATTTCAAAATATTCATGTAACATGCATTAACATAAGCTAACTTTAATGATTACAAAAGCCAAAGAATTAACTTGCATCCTCTTGCATCACAACATTTTTGTGTACCTCTACAATATAACCCTTCAACATACCTCTACGACATACCTCTATCGGTTGGCCTTTACAACATACCTCTGCAACGCAACTAGCTCAACAACATAACCCTTAACAAATTCACAACATATGAGCATGCATTCGCATCACAACATTACATGATCAACCATGCATAGGGGCAATAATACAACAATACATACTCAACTTGAAGACACACTATGAATAATACATAATCCTTAAACACCCTTTGCCATCAATGACAATTTCACGAACAATCTCCCCCTTTGGCATTGATGGAAACACATTTGTTTGATCCTCCCCCTTTTGTTCTCATAATCATTTCTCCTCACTTCTGCTAACCTTTGCTTACGTCCCCCTTTGACATTAATGGAAAGGGGATCCAAAAACATGCCAACAATCTCCTAACTTCACTTCCACTCTTCAAAAAAATAACAATTTTCCAAAGTTGTGTAGTATAGTTCTTACCCTTCTATCATAGTCTTGAATTTAAAGGTTGTGCAACATGGTTCTTAAGCACTTCCAAAGAACAAACTCATCATCAACTTCATCATACTAATTTCATCATCAATTTTACAATAAGCCAGTGTAAAATTCATAATTCATATTTTATGGTTTAAATTTCTTGGAAAGCTCCATGTTTTCAACTATGATAGCATTGTGATTACCCATCAATATGGCACCATTGGATGGGCCTTTGCACACTTTTCACCATCTGCACACTAAGGAAACTTTACGTCTGCACACGCCAATAGCCTTTGTTTTCTAGCCACGATAAAATAAGACATAGCCATTGTTGTCTTCTTGGAATTTCTTCTAATATCATTAACAATTAAGGACAAGGAAAATATTTCATCAATGAGAAAGGACATTGGAAACTTGACTAAAGTGAGGCAACCTATCTGGAAATTCAATCAAACTTTATCTAGCTTCTGGAACTGTTCTTGAGAATTGAACAACCCTCTCCCATGCAAACAAACATATTGCGCTTATGTTTTCAAGTAAAAAAAATTCAACTCTTTCACAAACTTTAGAATTAATCTTTTAGAAAATATCTATATATCACCATGCTTCCAGCAAGACCACCTCATAGCCAATGTTGAAAAATATCCCACAAAAATCCATATAGAAATGATGGAAATTATATTCCTTTTCTTTGGCTCGCTAGTACATTAATCAAGGGAATCCATCTCTTGCCCTAGAAGTGGTAGTCATGGCAATGAAATTATTTGGTGGAGAGCATGTGGTTTACTCGACGTTGCATAGATCCTGTGAGATGTACTAGAATAAAACACAAGAAAATGCTACTGCTAAGGAATTTGTGACATTATTTGCTGAGTGTGCAATTGTTGAAGCATCACCTAATGCATTAAGTAGCGAACCCCTATTTAATGTTGGTAATATTATTGATTCGTTAATGTTAATAGAAACAAGCAAAACATCCATACTTGCAAAGAGTGGAAGAATGCAAGTAGTGATGGATGCCTTTTCAGATGGTAGCAACTTTATTTGATCGCAATATGGGGGCCTTGTCGACCCCCTTAAAATATTAACAATTTTCCAAGAATATGAGTATCAATATGATATACAGGTCCATCAGATATGTGCCATGAATGGATCAAAACCAACAAAGAACACATAGATCTTCATCGAAGACGAAATGCTAGAAACCTCTCTCTGCTTGTTGGCTTGAAATTATAAACCTCCACAACAACAAAATTCCCTGCATCCTCGCCACCAATAATATATTTTTGAGCACTTATGAGAAGAAAGCAATAGTAATTTGGCCTCGATTTGAAATACAATCATCAACAATAAATCTCTGCATATTCTCATGGTAATAATGACCATTATAATAACACTCCTTTTGCACAATGAAACATAAGTAGCGTAAGGAGTATTTGTATCTCTGGTATCTTGTAACACATCCTCTCTAGCATCTAGTGCATACACTATTCCATCATACACTAGCATACTTTTGGCACCCTCAACGAATATCCTTGGTATACATATGTATAGGGAATCCTATGACCATAACGTGCCTTATGATGTTCCTCTATTTCCCTAAGGTTTTTTAATATGCCATATAATTATAATGACTCTGATACCCTGAACAAATATGATTTATCATCAATGTAATGTAGTGTAGGTTCTATCATGAATGTAACATACCTTATGCTTTTTCATCAATGTAACACAATTTATGCTCTATCATCAATGTAACACAATTTATGCTCTATCATCAATGTAATGCATAACTCTCTGACCTTTCAAACTCATACCTTTATGGTATATATCATACTTCTGAGGTCTCTGGCATACATCTACTCAAGTATTTGTCTCTGTCACCAGGTAGTGCATTACCTATAACAAAGTCTGATCCAACATCTACAACAAGATTCACTTCGTTTTTCTAAACTTTTATGGCTATAATGAATCTATAGAACCCTTTTGTATCCTATGCCTGGCATCAAAATTATTTTTCTTAGGTCTACTTCACGTGTTACACATCAGATTCTCATTTTTGTAGGATGACTTGCTTTCCTATGGTTCATTTCAAATGAAAATTTTACTTTCAAAACTTTGCACTTCCTTTTTTCCATTCTACAATGATCTTGTGTATTCTGTGATGGTGTACTTTTATCAAAGTCTTCATAAAATATCCAGTATCGCTAACTCCCCAATTTCGTGTATTTCTGACATAAAATGAGGCAACATCGAGTGTTTCATTCTCCTGCTTAGCATCAATATCTGACTTCTTGTAGTGTCATACCACATGATTCACCACTTTCAAATAAAGAGGCATCAACCTCTTCATGGTTACCACTTTCATATATATAATTTTTAATTTCCAATTCTAGAAGTCTCATATTCACTCAATCCTAAATTCCTTTGAAGTAGCTTATATTCCCTTTCTTGTTCTAGCAAACCCCATGCAAGTGCTAAGTTTGGAGCTTCTTGAATAGGGGATAATGAACAGTTTCCTCAAGGATTACTAAACTCATAAGTGTTTATGATTGTGCCCCATTTTCATTCATGTCGTCATATGTAAACTTTCAATGTTTCGCTTTAACATCCTTCTCAACAGATCTTCTTGAATGATCCCATTGTTTATCTTTGGGAGGCGTCGTATATGGAATTTTTTTCCCATTTTCATATCATAATCAATGACGACAACAACCTCTTTCAATTTGCCACTGCTAACTCAATTTATACTTGCAGACTTCCTTTCAATAATTCCATTATAACCATTATGTTAGATTTGTTTGACACAAATCCCAATTTCATTTTCATGCATTCTTCCATGCTTGATGGAGGATTTCGAAAAAAGGGAAATTTTATGACAGGAATTTTTTTTAGTGGGAAGCTACAATGATGGCACTATACCACATATGCATCTTTGGATATATCTCGTCTATATTTATTACACCAGATACACACCTTTACATATATCTTGTTTGTATACGCAATTGATAAAATGTTTTGTTTTTCAACAAATCAATACCTACCCATTATCCCACATAGCGTATACAACTAGTTTTGTTATTGTTATTGCTTTCTTATTGTGAGATTCTCTTTTCTTTAGTCAATTTGAACTAGAAAATGAAAATAGTTCCACTGCAAATTTTACCAAATTGAACTTATATGCTCTAGGGTCTTCAGTTTCATCTTCATTTGTTTTCTTCCTTTTTGAAGATGTATTTGTAGGTTTAGAATAACCCCCCCCGCATTATCACACTGGTTTGGTGCTATTGTAGTATGGTACTTACTTTAGACATTAACTCCTCATTTAACCAATGAAAATTACTCTTCTATGGATTTATTTGATGACAAATATGCTAGGAAAATAAGTGTTATTTGACAGTGAAGATGGCATACAATATCTCATAAATATTATGGAAACTTATTTTCATGTATGAAAGTCTTAAAAGCTTCAATAGATGAACTCTTTCTCTCCATGTACATGAGATATTCACTATCATCTATGTTTATGGCTGCAACTCACCAATAAAAAAAAAACTCTCATTTATGCATTGGTAGTCTTAGATAGTTTTATGTACTTTTTATTTCTTCAAATGTCACAATATCTTTCCTTCATTTTTGTAGCCTTCTTAGTCCAGAGACAAATATAGGATAGTTGATGCACTATGAATGCTTCTTAACGAGGTCCTTCAAACACCTCTCCTCTTGGTATTCCAATTGATTATGGTCATATTTTTCATTAAAGTATTATTGCAGATACTCCAACATATGTAATATATCATCAAGATACTATCGAGGTTTATCTCCCCCTCAGAGACTTCAAACTTCATGATTGTTACTCTAACACTGAATGAATTTTTCTTTTCTTTTTTTAGCAGCTCCCTTGAGGCCATGATGACTTAATTTGTCATTGAAGTCACATGCTACTCTTTGTTCCTCTTCTAGACTTCACTAGGATGCCTTCTATTGTGTGCACCTCCTTCTGGCTTAAAGTTCGGGCTGCCTTGAGTGACGTCTTTCTTTTGTCTAGACTGCTTTAAGGTATAGGGAAGCTTGAAATATTTGGTGATGTAGCCAAGGTTGTCACATAAATATAATCTTGTATGGCCAAGAAATGGAGGAAAGTGCTTGTGTCTTCTTGTGCCATTTCTATTCTTCTTTACATAGTGTTTGCAAATGACAACTTTATGTTCAAAATCATTGCATAGATAACAATAGCCATAGAGAGAGTTTGTGTACATGATGATTTATGGTCTTCTTGTAGGTAAAGGTCATTGTTGACTATTTTCTTGAGGATACTGCCTTGTTTGTGACACTTTTTTTCGGTGAACCTTGATTTGAATGCTCTTACAATTTGTTGATATATGCCCGTGTTTATGGAAATGTAAGCACATTCCATCTTTAAATAGGGGAGCAAAGGATATCCATTGGGATCTTTCATATTTTCTCAACTATCTCTGAGAGAAAATGGTCTCTTTACAAAGGAAACTCTCTCTGACTCATTCTTTTGTTGATGGTTATGTTGTTTTTTCTTATTTGTTTATTTGTTAATCATGTTGCTTGCACATTAACCTATAGGTCTTTTTGGTACTGCTTTATTATCTTCTACGGTTTCCTTTGAGCTACTAATTTTTTTTTTTATATATTTTTTATATTTTTTATTTTTTATTTTTGACTTATTTCTCATGGAGACAACCTCTGCTTCTAATATTTAACATTGTATCTCTCTTTCCTTCAACTTGCTGCTGATCACCTCTTCAACTCTTTTTTATTCTTCCCATAGTGTCTACATTGTAATAATTTATTCCTTGTACTCATGCTCTTTTTCATCACATATCTGCAACAAATTATTTTTATCTTTGATTCCATTTGTCAGTATTTCTATTTCAACCAAGATTGAGTCAAGCTTAGCTTGGTTTTCATCTTTCTTCTCCTCATGACAATCAAGTACACCCATACTAGCAGAACAAGTCTCATTTGACTAAACACTTTCTTTATGAGAGTCCTTTTTCTTTTTCTTCTTATTTTCTTTTTCTACATTACTGCTTCCGGTTTCTCCTTCATGCATGACTTGCAAACTATCCCATATTTCTTTTGCATATTTTAGATCTATTACCATCTCAAGCTCCAAATTGAGAAGATTGTTGTAAATTACACATTTTCCCTGAGCATTCCACTGTTGTTCTTGCGTAGAGGGGGAACCTTTATTATATCCATCACATACTAAACTCCAAACATTAGGTCCATAAGCTATCAATTCAACTTTTACCTTCTCTTTCCATTCTTGAAAGTTTGTAGTAATAAACACAAAAATATTTTGATAATATTCCACGATTCAACCAGGTCTACCTTCCCACTATTAGGCTGATACAAAAGGAACCAACTCTGATACCAATTGTTGGAAACTTGACTATACTAATACGGGGGGTGAATAGATATAGTGCATTCATGGACATCAATTTCTATTTTTACTTTTCTTTTAAAAGACTATCCAAATATTAAATGAGCATGAATACTTCATATATCTAACAAATTTAAAATGTAACCGATATTTAATTACAACATAAGAGACACATAAAATAAATCACATGTGGACTCCAGATATAATTGGAAACCCATAAAGGGAGAAAATCTCAAATTTGTTGTTGTTGTGATGCAAAGGCAAGCTTCTACTTCCTTTATTACATCATATTTTGGAGGCTCCAACCTCTCTGATATTTTGAAAGCTACACCTTGTTGGGAATCTCCTACTCCCACTTACATCATTTTTTTGTAGGATTTTACTTACATGATGCTCCTACCTTAATTCGTTCTACATGCTGCAATTTTCTTGGAAGCTCCTACTTCCACTTCAACAGACTTCAACCTATTCTTTTGCAAGCCACAACCTGAAAGGAGACTAGAATCCCTTGATACATAAAAAATACAATGTGCTAGTTTACTTGGTCTATAATTTTAAAAGCCTACATCTTTTTGTCTTTGCCTTCCCTTCCTCATCAACTTCACATCTGCTATTCTTTCTCTTTCTCTTTGTTACAAGTAATTCATGAACTAGATTTCTCACATAAATTAATTAACTCTCCAACAAAACTAACTTTGCCTTCCAAAAAAATATCTTTTATAAATATAACTTGTTAGACATTAGTATTACATACATCAATATGAAGTGAAAAAGTTTCCTCTTTGCATTATGGGGTTGTCTCTTCATTTACATACTCTTTCAACTTTTGAATATTAAAACACATAAAATGAATTTTCAAATATTCAAATAACATGCATTAACATAACCGGCTTTAATGGTTACAAAATCCAAATGATTAACTTACATCCTCTTGCATCACAACAATAACTTGCATCATCTTGCATCATAACATTTTTGTGTACCTCTACGGCATACCTCTACAACATAACTAGATGTTGACGATGTTATATAGTGCCAACATGCAAGCGGGTCTCCCCGATGAAAAGTCCCAATTAGACTTCACATCATTTGGTGTGGGAGCCCTTCTGGAAATAAGGCCCGACTACCATATATTCTTAAAGATATGCATTGTCTTCAATTTTCAGCACAAGAGAGAAATACACATGTACTTTTGGATTAGCAAGTAAGTATGCCTTGTGGAATGTTCACCCGCGGAATGTATCAGGTTTCTTCTATCAAAAGGGGAAAGGAAAGTGAGCCTTTTAAATACAAGTAATAATATTAATCTAGAAAAGACCCACGAGCATAAAAATATAAATGGATCATTTTAAAACTAGAGAAATAGTTCACTTAGAAGCAACAATTGTTAAAACAAATACAACACACCTTCAACAAGATAAGTACCAAAGCCACCAAAATAGTTCAATTTGCTTAGTATAGATGAAAACAACATACATCAAAACATTCAAAGAATAGTCTTACAATATTTATGACATACACATGAAAGTGTGTTGGTGTAGCGAGCTTCTAGAATTAAGTAAAAGTTCCAAGATACATCAACATAGTGAACACCACTAATATTGGAGTGTTAGAGCAACCAGTTGCTCCTCCAAAAGAATTATCTTCCTCTCTAATGCCTGGTAGGAGGATCCAAGGTGAAAAATTCTTTACATGAGCAATGAGGGTACATATATAACAAATGAGGTGATGATTCACCTCCATTGTGACTCTTGCATTACCCTCATGACTATTTGACTTCTCTGTGACCTTTCGAATTCCTACATGACTTTTCACATTACATGGATGACTTTTGGACTTTCACTTACATTACAAATATCCAAAATTGAATTTACATAATCCAAAATATGATGTGGCACATGATGACTCATGAAATGAAATTGATGACATGGACTTCATGATGACATCAATGTCAAGCCACTATTTGTTGCTACTTTCTTTGCGTCTTATTGAGATATGGAACATTCTCTTCTTCTTCCTCCTCCACATGGCTTGAAGACAAGGAGTCTTCAATATGATCTTTGATCTTCAATTGTTGTTGCAATCTGGTGTCCCTTTGTCTCTCTTGATTGATCAACTTGTTTTCACATCTACAAAGGTGTTTTCTAGCAAGGTCTCCTTCTCCATATTCTTCATCATCATCCTGACAAATGATGATAGAATACCTACAACTACAATCCACTCATGATAAGATGACATCAGTCCGATAAACCCCTAGTCTAACATGCTTCATTATAACCACTCGATGAGTTGGAATCGAGTAGTAGGCTGGGAGACAGATTCAGGGATTGCGCAGTTGCGCAACTTAGGAGGCCAGGGGTAAGGACCAAGCCTTGAGACTACGCAGTGTGTAGTTTAGGATGGGTAGGGCTTTTCAACTATGTAGTTGAGGGATTGAGTCTCGAGGTTTCCCACCATATAGTTCCAGAGAGGCTGAGGCCAATGGATTACATAGTTGCACATTTTAAGAGATCAAGACTAAGGCTTGATGCTTGAGACTACGTAGTGCATAGAGGAGACTAGATGGAATAGGGATTGTGCAGTTCTAGAGCTCAAGGGTCAGGATTGAGCACTGTGACTGCACAGTTCTAGGAGGTAGGGACTACACATTGCATAGTGCCAAGAGGCAATGTTGAGGCTTGAGGACTATGACTACACAATGCATAGTTCAGGAAGGTTGAGTGATGCCAGGTTGCTTGGTCAATAAGTTTTCTGGATTTGGCTCAGTGTGGGATCAGTAAGGCCAAAGTGAACAATGATAAGACTTGAGTATGATCACACACCTAATTCTCGACAACACAACATAGATCACCTAGAATAAATGAACAACTTACCCCAAGTGCGACAACAATGACAAAACTTGTGCGAAATTGCTTGAAACTTTGGAAATGAGTGTGATACATGTTTACATGATAAGAATGATCCATTGACACAAAGATTATCCCTTGAAACAAACCAAAACCACATATATGCAATGTGCGATGCTTTCTTACGCTAAAAAATGACACTTTGATTTTCTTCAAGATGGGATAAGAACACTTAAATAAAAGACATGCGATGACTCTTAATACTTGTGATGAAACATGCAAAGTCAAAGTAGGCTCTGGAATTTGGATGTAGGCCAAAATTTTGGAGGGTGTTGTAGCAGCGACAACACTTGGCGACACACTGGTTGATATATAACTTCTCTGCCTCAGTTAATTATATTGTACACGGTCTTGTTCCTCAGGGAGTATTGATTCATTGTTCACATCACTTTAGTTTCCCCACTTACCCCCATGTATAGAGATAGTACCCTTTGTCCTTGCTCGCTTGAACAAAATCATAGATTCAACCATATCACAATGTTTCGAATCAGGAGAATGGTAATGTTATTCATGAGCTTTAGATTTTCAGAGTATATATATATATATGTATACATACACATATACATACACACACACACACACACACACACACACACACACACACACACACACACACACATATATATATATATATATAATCTCTGGTGTTGCTCCGCTTCTAGTAGGCCTGGACAATACCTCGGTGGAGTCACTTCATGAACAAAAACATTGCTCCATTTCTAGCGAGCCTCGACAGTACCCCAACGGAGTTTCTTGCGTCACCTCCCTGTGCAAGAAGCCTTTCTCTTCTTTCACCCTTTATTTATATATATGACTATGCATCAACACTTATTCATTTCATGGGCAAAAGAGGGATCCCAACTTATTGAGAGAAGAAGAGGTTGTTTCTTCAGAGAAGCATATGTAGAACCTCTAATATGGGTTTTCTCATTTAGATTTTCCCCTTGTCCTTCTATACTTGATCAAATTAGTGTGGAAAACACTGAATCATAAAAAGTTGAGTGTAGGTGAAAGGTTTATATAATAAACACAGGTATCATGGTTTGACATCAAGATTTCCTTACGCAGGGATCGTATTTTCCGTTTGAACATCATCCACCAAAATGTGTGACTAAGATACAAAAGAAGAATTGAAGGTTGGCCAAATGTTGCAGTGTCACAAGACTCTTTTCAATTCAGCCACACATATACATTGGAACTATAAAACACACTCACACATGACACTTATTCACATGAATGAAAATAAACAAAACAAAAGACTGGACATGGTAAATAATTAAAACAATAGACTATGTACATAGGGCAGGGCACAACCCTACACTCTCATTGAAAATATTGTTTCATATCTTGGCCAATCACAGGAAGAGAGTTAGTCTTCTCGTCTAGAGATTGGAGATGATAAGTATGATGGAAAAGCTTCTCATGCACAACATATAGTCTAATCCATAAGGATTGGAACTTAGGGTGTTTCCCCTTATCTTTGTGGGCTTTATCCCAATTCAAGACCAGGTCACCCACATTGAATTCACTTTTCCGCGCATAATTCTTGTCAAACCATCTTTTGATACGACTCTAGTGAAGGGAAATTTTTTCTTTTGCTTTCTTCCTTTCTTCCTGTAACTTAAGGAGAGTATCTATCCTACTCTGAACCAAAATACAAGGTTTACCCTGTGATTCTTATGAAAGCTGAGGGGCTGACATGTAAATTTTCAGAGGTAGGATGGATTTGTTTTCCGTACACCAAGAAGTAAGGAGAGTTATTCAGAGAAGGCTTAGGTGTGACACGATTAGCCCATAAAACATTCACCAAAGCAAAGTTCCAGTTCCTTTATTTAGAGAAGACAATATTTTTAATGATATGGATGAGGTTTTATTGGTCGAATCAAGAAGACCATTTCCCCGCAGATAGTAATTAGCTGAATGTTTCAATATGATACCATTTTCCAATGTAAAATCATATAGATTTGACGATGAAAAATACGTTGCATTGTAAAAAACAATTGAAGTTGGAATGTTGAACTTGGTAATTATATTTTGTTTGAGGAAGCTGGTGACTTCCTAATCATTCACTTGTTTGAGGGGAACCAATTTTTTCCACTGCGTGAAGTGATATGTAGTAGTAAGGATTTAGCAATGTTGCTTCGATGAGTGTGGAAAGATATCACTGATAACATATGAGCCCCATTGTTGAAATGGTTCTTCTACACTGATGGGTTGCAATGGGGCGACTAAATTCTTTTCTCAGTCGACACATTTATGATAGACTAGACACTTGCAGGAATATGAGTGAGCATTTTTGAAGAGTGTGGGACAATAGAAATCAACCTACATAACTTTGTGCACAGTAATGTCACCCGCGAAGTGTCCTCTGGCTGGTTTGTCATGGAGGTCATGAAGTGCCTTTTCCAAATCTGGTGCTTCTAAGCATCTGAGCAGGACTCTATTGTGGTTCTTTCTGAAAAGCACTCTGTATACCAACTGAAGATAAAGCTTTCAATCTTATTTCCCTCTTTTGTCTTGTAGGTAAATGAGAGGGAAAAGTGTCGTGCTCAAGATACTGTCACGCGTCTGTGTACCAAGTGGTTGGTGTGTCAGTGGGGGAAACTTGTTCAATATTGTACATTTCAATCTCTTGCTCCCAAATAGAAGAATCATCCTCTGGTGCATTTACCGCTTTTTCTACTAGCTGGCATAGACCATGGCCTTTGATGTTGTGAAATGGTTTGAACTCAAGATCGTATTCCTGTAAACTAGTCATCAATTTTTCTCTTATTTCACCCAACTCTTATTGAACAAACAATGATCTAATCGTTGGGTGTGGGACAAATATAATACAATTATTTTTTAGAAGATAAGGTCGAAAGTGTTTCACTGCCTTGTAGACTGCGTAAGCTTATTTATTGATGGTAGGATAATTAAGTTCAAGTCCTTACAAGCTGGAACTCATGAATGATATAGGACACTCGTTATTCTGATCATCTTTCTACGTAAGAATGGTGATGAGAGAACTATTAGAAGCAAAGGTGTAGAGAAAGAAATATTTGCTTAAGTCTAGACTGTATAATGTTGGTGCTTCTATGATATCTTGCTTGATACAGAAGAATTCATCCTTTTCCCTTTTATCCCATTTTTATATCGAACCATTATTCACCATCTCATGCATTGGTTTCTTACTGACGGGGAAGAGAATCCGTATGATAGCTCCGACCCTTTCAGGGTCCACCTTAATCAAACTCTTCGTGATAATATTTTCCAAGAGATTTCCCTCTGATAATACGGAAATACTCTTCTTGGGATTGAGATATATCTTGTATTTGCGACATTGCTCGAAAATTTGTTTCAAATGGCACAAGTGATCAAATATTTTCTTTGAAAACACTGTTACATAATCAAGATAGACCACTATGCTTTGATTGATCAAACTGCAAAATATGATGTCCATCGCACATTGAAAATTCACACCAACATTAATGAGTCCAAACGACATTGTTTTGAAAGCAAACATGCCCCATTTTGTTCAAAAGGTTGTTTTGTGTCTGTCAGGTTCTAACACTAGAACCTAGTTGTAACCCAAAAACCCATCCAGTAAGGAGAACATTTTTGACCGTGATACTGTCTGTAGGATCTATTCCATTAACACCATTAGATAGTTATCTTTTTTCGAGGCATTATTAAGATTGCAGAAATATATACACACGCTTATTTCCTCGAAATTCTTCCTTACTGGGACCAAATTTGAGACCCACGTTAAATGTTACACTTTAAAGGTAATATGAGCATCCAACATCTTCTTCAACTCTTTCTGAATTAGAGGCTCAAGCGTTGGATGGACCTTTTTCAGCTTCTGATGAAAAGGCTTGGCCCCTTCCTTGATTGGAATCCCCCGATGGATTATACGTGTGCCGTAGGTTTTAAAATTATCATATTCCATGATAAGACATCCCAGTACTACTTGAAAAGGTGGATAAAGGATTTTCGCTCTTGGGGTGTGCGACAAGTACCGATATTGACAAACTTCAGATCCTTTTCCATACCAACATTAACATGTTATGTGATAGAGTTGAACTGTGAGTCTTTGTGTTCACCGACCCTTAAATTGATTCTACAAGTCATACAAATTTTCAAGTGACACCACACCCTTAGGCATGTAGTTTTTTTTGTTTTCTAGGGTTTCATCTTGGAGTGATTTATCGTGCTCATCCACATCGATGCATGCATCCTTGAATACATCAACGTTCACCATAAAGTCCACTTTCTTCTAGTCATCATTGAAAATGTGAAAGTTAGTGATATTATTAGGGACATATGGCTTATAAATAATTTCAAGATAAAAAATATCCCTAAGATGTGACAACCTAGCAACAACATTAGCTAATGTATTTATTGGAGCGTAATGTATTCTAGGAATAAAAACAATGTTGAAAGTTTGGAATTGCGAAATTAAATGCCATACCTTTTGTTGATAACCTTTGATATTAGGTGACACACAATGTATAGTATTATGTACCTGTTGTACAATGATTTCAGATTCACCTAATGCTTTGAGAACCTGAACTTTGAGGTCCATGGTTTTCTTCAAACCCAAGATGAGTGCTTTGTATTCTGCAATATTTTTGGTGCACTCGAATTCCAAGCAACAAGAGATCATATGTTTTCTCTGTTGCGGGTTTACTAAAACACAACTAGCTTGAGAGCCCTCCTCTATTTTTGAGCCGTCAAAATATAAATCTAAGAATAAAAAATATTAGAGCTACGTCCTACACTAGTACTACTTACGTCTACTGTACAAAGGTTATTATCACCAGTTGGATTTATAGGAAGGAGTTCCAACTATTTATTTGGTGGGATTTACAAAGGCTGAGCTAGATAGCATCCATGATCTACTTTATGAAGCAAAGTCGAGTATACACAAGTTCTATGAGGAAAAGTGGTGCACACACTTAGTCTTGGTGAAGCAAAGTAGAGTATACTTGGGTTGTGTGAAGTAAAGCCACCTACACACGCATGTATGAAGAAGAAAATGTGCGTATAGTTTCCACACCATGGTATTCTATACCAAGGGTCCTTACCTTGGGATTGCCTTGTGGTATTGATCCCATCTAAGAAAATCATCAGCTGGAGTATGGTTTTGAACTATGGTATTGGATAAGGGCTAATCTATATAAGTAGATGAAGATCAAAGTGGTCGTTTTGTGCAAGTGACTTCCATAAAGCAATTTTTGAATATCACTTCTGCGAAGCCCATTGGTTCATTTTTCTCTTCAAGTTGTGTCACAATACGCTTCATGTAGGGTTCATTATAAACTCGAATATGATTATTTATACCCTTATACAGAAGCCATAAGTGAGACCAGTCTGTCACAATGTATCCTTGAAGTTTCCTGGACCAATCTCTGCTTAAAAGTAATCCATAGGCTTTTAGGATCTCCATAGCTACATTGTTTATACATTGATGAACTCTATGATAAGGTGACAAACACATAAGAACATTTTTGAGTTCACCAGTAGCCTAGAAAAATTATATGTCCAACTGTATAATCCGTGCAGCAGTTTTATCCCATTGTGCATTTATTTTCTTAGCAACCCACAATGGCATAACATTAGTAGATGCACTAGAATCACCTAAACAGTTATGAACACTATAATTGAAATTTTAAACCTCTTTACCTTCCGAATTATGTGATGAGAGTTCTTAAAGAATTAGTTAATGCTGGCTTGTTATCCTTGCAAGCTTGAAGAGTGAAATGTTAGCATGAGTACTCTTCATGTCTTTAACAATGTTGTAATCAATGTTTACCATCACAACGGGTTATGTTGACGAGTCAGGCGATGAAACTTTATCCATTGCAGCAGGAGTGGTGGAATTGTTTCTGTTGATGCTGGAAGTGTTCTCTGAAGAAGGTGCACCTCCAGGCTTGTTTTGTGAATTTTGAGACAATTTGGAAGGTGGAATAATTCTGCACATCAACTGTTTCTTGGTCTCCTACTAAAAAATAGGTCCTTTTCTCCTTAGATTGTAACGATCAACTGAATTCTTGGGAGGAGCTCCACTTGCTACTGGTTGATCAGCACTTCGTTTGTCAACATTGCATATGATACTAAACATGTTACTCAATGTCCAACACCTGAGCTGTCTTCAGTCACATCAGGTTCACTTGTTTCTTCATTATGCTTAGGTTGTTATTTGGTCAATAAGGTGTCAATGAGATTCGCCACCATTGTGTTCATATTGTGATTGTGGGCATGTCTTCTCAGATGTTTCTCTTAATGGAAAGTGCATAAATTGTCCATGTCAAAACTTTCAATGTTGAACACTGCGTTAGAACCCTAAGTAGTTTTGGCTTGTTGTGAGTTGTTGTTTGTTTTGAAGAACGGTGGCCTCAAAGAGTTGATGCTGGTAGTAGATTCCTCACTTGATCATCTCTTCAATTCTGAAACTTCGTTCGTGAGCACCTTCAAAGACTTGGTCACGCTTTCCATATCGAAAGAGTCTTTATCCTTTGTTCTACTAGAAGAGGCTTGCTTTTTCTTACTAGCTTCCTTGGATTCTTTGGAATTGTCATCATCTACGATGACTCCAATGGATCACAAATATTTCTCTGTAGCAATAGATTCTGCAAAGTTCAAGGCCAATTTTTTCTTCATAACCCTATTAACAAAAATGGAAATGTTAGTAAGCAAGGCAAATGTGTAATAATTTCTAGTGATACTGTCGTGAGGTTGCACATCTGTGGGGAACTTGTTCAACAATCATATAAATCTATGATTGAAATATTTGATTCTTTCATTTCCCCCCACTTTCAAATTCCCATTTTCTTTCAACAAATGGCAGGAGTCTTATTGCCAACTATTTTTTCAAGAAATAACTTCTTAAACTCCCTCCAGTTTCAGATTGAACTGGATGGAAGAATGTTATACCATACATACACTCTACCTTCTAAGGTATATTGAAAGAGTCTACAAGCAACATCGTCAAAAGATACATCAAGCATTCATAGATGCATGTAAAAATCTTCCATATGATCTTCGACTTTAGTCTTCTTGTCTAGATCGAACTTCAACGACAACTTTTCTGGATGTTTGGGCATCTTGTGAAGGTTGGCTAGAATAGAGAGTGGTCCTTGAGCCATCAAATCCAAATCAACGTCAACCATGTCTTCGTATTTATCCTCCTCATGTTCTTCTGAATATGAAGAAGCTTATCCCTCACCATTAGGCTATGTGATGTGATCAGGGTGCTTCTCGTCAGAAAATTGAAAATGTTCTCCTTCACTGTCTAAATTCTCCTTATCAGGTGGAAGTTCCCCTTGTTTCTCTATAGGATCAATCAAATTTTTGAGGGTTGCGATAACCAAATCTTCCGCGGATGAAACAAGTACACCACTTGGATTTACTTCTTTTCTTACAGTCCTATGAGGCAAAATCACAACGACAGGGAGGAGACTAAGAGCTCTCGCAAACTGATGAGTGATGGGTTGTATAGTCTAGAATTGATCATAAGTAATCTTAAAGGCGTATCTTGGGCTAGAATGAACAATTACCTCATTTTCAGGAGTATGAATATGAGTGGAAATGGGAATGTTGTTTCCTTGTGCGAAAGTTTGTTTGTTAGGATGCAGAGAAGTTTCAACCATAAAAAGGTGGCTGCCCTCCTTCTAGTTCCAGAATGTTGATGGTGTGGATACCACCAACACGTAAGGGGGTCTCCCTGATGAAAATTCCCAATTATAATTCACACCATTTGGTGTGGGAGCCTTTATGAAAATAAGGCCTGGTTGCCATATATTCTTAAAGATATCCCTTTGATTCAATGTTCAACACGAGAGGCTAATACACAGGTAATTTTGAATTAGCAAGTGAGTATGCCTTATGCAATGTTTGACCACGGAATGTATCAGGGTTCTTCTACCAAACAGGGAAAGGAAAGTGAGCCTTTTAAAGACAAGTGATAGTATTAATCTTGAAAAGACACATGAGCATAAACATATACATGGACCTTTGGGAAACTAGCGAAATAGTTCACTTAGAAGGAATGATTGTTAAAACACATACAATAGACTTTCAACAAGATAAGTACCAAAGCCACCGAAATAGTTCAGTTTCCTTAGTACATATGAAAAGAACATACATCACAAACATTTAAAGAACAGTCTTACAATATTTATGACATACACATGAAAGTGTGCTGGCTCAACAAGCTTATGAAAATAAGTAAAATTTCCAAGATATATCAAGACAGTGAACACCACAAGCTCCAATAATGGAGCATTAGAGCAACAACTTTCTCCTCCAAAAGAAATCTCTTCCTCTATAATGCTTGGTAGGAGGATCCAAGGTGAAAAGTCATTTACATGAGAAATGAGGGTGTATATATAACAAATGAGGTGATGATTCACCTCCCTTGTGACTCTTGGACTACCCTCATGAAATTTTGACTTATCTATGACCTTTGGACTTCCTACATGACTTTTCACATTACATGGATGAGTTTTGGACTTCCACTTTACATCACATTTCTCCAATATTGAATTTACATAATCCACAATATGATGTGGCACATGATGACTCATGAAATGACATGACATTGATGACGTGCACTTCATGATGACATGGCAATGTCAAGCCACTCTTTGTTGCTACTTTCTTCGTGTCTTCTTGAGAGATGGAACATGCTCTTCTTCTTCCTCCTCCACATGGCTTGACGATAAGGAGTCTTCCATGTGATATTTTATCTTCAAATGCTATTCCAATCTTGCGTCCCTTTCTCTCTCTTTATTGATCAACTTGTTTTCATATCTACAAAAATGTCTTCTAGCAAGGTCTCCTTCTCCATATTATTCATCATCATCTTGTCAAATCATGTTAGAATACCTACAACTGAAATCCACTCATGACAAGGCGACATCAATAAACTAAACCCCTAGTATAACATGCTTCATGATAACCACTGGTTGAGCTAGAACTAGGTGGCAGGATTGGAGACAGACTAAGGGATTGCACAGTTGCGCAACTAAGGAGGTCAAGGACTAGGATTGAGCCTTGAGACTATGCAATGCACAATTCAAGCTAGGGAGGGCTTGTCAATTGTGCAGTTAAGGGACTTAAGAGGTTAGGTTGAGGGCTTGAAGCTTTAGGTTGCCCACTGCATAGTTATAGAGAGATTAAGGCCAAGGGATTTCATAGTTGCATAGTTCAAGAGCTCAAGGCCGAGGCTTGATGCTTGAGACTATGTTGTGCACAAAGGAGACTGGTTGGAGGAAGGGATTGCACAGTTATGGAGCTCAAGGGCCAGAACTCAGCACTATGATTGCATAGTGCGTAGTTCTGGGAGGCAAAGACTTCACATTACTTTGTGCCAAGAGGCAAGGCTAAGGCTTGAGGACTGAGGCTGTGTAGCCCGCAATTCAGGAAGGTTGAGTGATGCCAGGTTGATTGGTTGGGAATTTTTATAGATTTGGCTAAGTGTGGGATATATAAGTCCAAAATGAAAAATGATAAGACTTGAGTATGATCACACACTTAGAATACTTGAAGACATAACATAGATCTCCCATAACACGTGAACAACATACTTTCCTCAATGCGACGACTTACCCCAAGTGCAACACTAAAGATACACTTTGCGATGACAATGAAGACACTTATTACATATTACTATCACACGAGTGAGACATTGGTTATCACAAAACTAGATGCAACCGACTCAAAACCAATACCATGCTTTGCATGGTATGACATGCCATAAAGACCTCCCTCCTATTGTAGCACATCAAATCATTCTTGAGGGTGTGTTGCCACGTCCCCTAGTTTGTTGGTTAGGTGGGACATCGGTAGCCCTCCCACCCACCATAAAGGCCTCTCTACTATTGTAGCACATCACCATTTAGTGGCTGTGTGGGATGGTAACAATTTTCCCCCTTCCTCCCCACCCACCTGCCCCCACCCCCTCATAGGTCACCCCACTTGGGTCCATTTGTAACTAATTATTAATTCCTAATGAGGACAACTATTAATGGCTACCATTCCCAAATATGAAGTGAATCATCGTCATTGTTTAAGGAAAAACACATAATATCGAATAAGTAGTGGATTTGTTTTCCTCCACCTCTAAATCTTGGGTTTTTAACACATTACCTTACTTTTGGAAAAGATAAACTCTTGAGCAGTCAATAACAATTTTGTGCACACATATTGGATCAAATTTCACCCACATGTCCTCCATAACACATACATGTATTAGAGCCTACCTCCACGTCCTCCTTTGTAAAAAAATTCAAAGGAATTTAGTTTGAGTGGTTTAGTGAACAACTTGTTTTGTTAGCTGAGTGGTGTAATAGTGACACTTGATATAATTTTTCTTTAATGTCATAAAAACTTACAATTATGACATATCATTTTCTTAGTTTCCATGATAAAACTATGATGATTTATATATTGGGGTCCTCCCCAACCAGATTCAATTCCAATGATTGACATGATAAACTTTGATGTAATAGATCAAAATATATTTAATTTTCAAACAAATAAATAAAACTATAAAATAAATTAAGTAATTAATTGTATTTTCAAAATAAATCAAGTTTAATTTTATAAATATTATCATCATTATCATCATTTAATATATTATAATTACATGCACTTAAAATATTATAATAATTTAATTCATAAAATATAAAATAATTAGTGTTTATATAATAAATTTTTATAATTTAAATTTTATAAAAAATGTTGAAAATAAAAATCAAATTGTTTAAAATGTTTGATTCAAATTTTATAGGAATTTTTTGAAAATAGAAACCAAATTGTTTCATAGAGTGTAGAAAACCCATAATTATAGTGAAAACTAAATAACGTATACCTTATAAATACAACTCATATGCGTGACATGGAACATGGAGAATAAACTATCGGCCATGACATGGAGCATGGGCAATAAAATATTATGATGTTGTTTACTTCCATAAGTTTTTTTTGGTTGTAAATTAAGTTTTTCTATTAATTCAAAAGATGACATCGTGTTGTAGCATTCTTCAAAATTTTGTCTGCCTCACTCTAAGTAGATTTATTGGTCAACTGTAGCATGCCCAAATACATCATGAAATCCCAAAATGGAAAGGCTTTACATAATTTGATAAGCAAGAAATGCCAAAACACCCAAAAAACAACTAGACAACCGACAAACCTCGTCCATCAACAAAGTTTACCAGAGTCAGATTATTTGGGCCTAATGTAAGAGGAGGTGGAGGATAGAAACCATAATGCACGTGCCTCTCTACGTGAGCCACACAAGCTTCCATACGATCGAGCTAAGCCTAGATTCACCACTATCCTCTCCACAGGATGACCAATCGATCATGTACTTCCCACAAATTGTGTTGGATGTGGTTCATAAAATCCATGGTGTCACTGTGATAATCTTGTTGATCCTAATTGAACTAGTCCATAGCATCACCCAAATGTTGAATCACATTACCATAGTCTTCCAACATTGGAGGGTCGATTGTTTTCCCATGGATTTGTTCGCGTTGTTGTTGATGACCCTGAAATATGCTTCCACCCAACCCATGATTAGCCTTATCTCGCTGGGGAGGCATCTCTACTGCATTCTCTTGATAATCTCAACCTCGAGAGAGCAAACACTTATAGCACCGATTGGGTGACCCCTGCAACCCACGTGAGGCCTCAAATAGCCCCAACCACCAAGATAGGGGATGGATAATAATGAAAATGCCACTAACCACCATAGGAGTCCCCCAAATAACCACAATGCTTCCTTTTGCAACACATGGAATTGACACACAACCAAACTATAAGCATGACACGCCAGAGTTCAGATAGGGCTTGTGGCTATAAAAAACAACCTTCAAGCCAAGAAATAAGATGAAATTTGAAATGCAAACCCAAGAATCCCACCAACCGGCCTAATTCAGGTTTCTAGAGCCTAGTACACCAACGCGCAAAGAGGGAATTCTTCCTAGGCCACTGAGACCCTCCAAAATTCAATGCTAGGCCCAACCAGAAATCCTACTATTCCCCAATGGATGAAACAAACAAACAAGTAAACCAAAAAAATAAAAAGAGTTAAACTAGCTTTGAAACCATATATAAAAGCTTTGCCAGTGAAAAGAAAGCGAGAGGTTTCTCCAACACTTCCACCCCTTTACTCATGTCATTCCTTGTTCACCTTAGAAAAACATTAACACCACATATTATGGATTGAGGAGAACCACTAGATCCTGAGTCCCAAATTCAAGTGCTTCAAACCTGAGTAGGGAAATTTGCAATTCCACCTGAACCAACTTGAGTTATTTCCTTTACAACCATAGATTTAAGAGTAGGGATAGGTGCCAGAATACGACCACCTTATACATCCAAGCAACCAATTTCACTTTCAACCTTAACTCTCATGCCATTTCTAATCCAACGTTGATATGCAAAACCTTTTCTACCACCTTTATCCCCGTCCTTCTATATGCAAAACCTTTTCTACCATATTTATCCCCACCCTTCTCTAGAAGGATCGTCTTATACTTGGCACATGAAGCACGCTTGGCACACATCCTTTGCCCTTATGGCAAGTCCCTTCCAAATATTCCTCTGTTGTTCACCCCCATCGGGGATACTTCGATAAACATTATTGTCCGTAATAATTATTTTTTAATTTAAATGTTTTCTAAATATTTCATAGAAAATGGGTAAATGGATGATTTGTTGTTTATTTAATGAGGCATATTACTTTTAGTGAATAGTTTTCCTTTAAAACGTAATGTTTAAAATCGTGTCCAAAGGAAATGTTAGTAATATAACTAGCACAACTATAATTACCTTGGTAAATATGGTTGATATACGCC
>APFE030727136.1:46031-113980 GCA_000404065.3 Pinus taeda | reverse complement strand
GGTTTTGGATACACAGTTATCTTAGGTGTGGGTGTTTTGTTGATGTGAAGTCAATTTTGTGGGATATATTAGACATATTGAAAATGTAATCCGCAAAACTTACACTATATATATATGTCTATATATGACTCCAATCTAATATATTTGAAATAAAATAATTTACATTATTTTGATTCAAAAAACATATATATATCTTCCTAATTTTTATTTTCTTATGTTATTAATATTTATATTACTATGTTTATGTAATAATGTCTTTGTATTTATTTTTAAAACATTTTTAATATTATTTTACATAAATTATATTTTAAAATTGATCTAATTTTGTATAAAGTTTCAATTTGATAGAAATTATCTACATTATTATTTTGATCTTTAAACATTAATTTACATAAAAAGGATATGGAATGGAGCAATAACATAGTGCTCCAATAAACCCGATGCGATAGTACGTGGACTATCAGAAATTGCTATTGGCGATTCCAACACTCCAATGCTAGGCTCCTAATGTTTTGATCTGGCGATGAGATAACAATCATGGACCCGATAACCTTTCCACTCTTCTCTATAATGGTTATGGGCTGTCAGAGTTCGGACTTTCCTCGACGTGTTGCAGAGTTAATGCCGAGTTAATGCCACAGGGTCATGAAAAATATAATTAATAACGTATTAATATGTTTATAACGATGTGGATTCCATGACTAATAAAAGTAATTCCAATAGTTCTTTCTGTCCATTTCTTCCCAGTCTTGCAAAAAAAAAAACAAATGAAATTGTCCTTGGGAGGTGAAACATCTATTTTATTTAACATAAAGGTGTATTGATTTATTGAGGTGAAACAACTATTTTATTTAACATAAAGGCTTATTGATTTATTTTATTTAACATAAAGTTGTATTGATTATTTCTATGATGTCTATGATCCATTCGTTTGGTAAAAGGTTGAATTGTATTTGGAATCATCAGAAAAGCTTATTTATTTTATTTTTAATTGATTTGATAAAACCATCACATAGTAATGAGAATCGGTGGAAAATATTTTTATTCCCTTTCCAAGTGATTTGATTAGTAAAATAAGAGTCCTGATTCCATCGTAATGGAATTTTTTTGGAAGGCTTTTATCGCATCGCAAGAACCACAAGTGGAGTGGAAGGGACTTTTGGAACCGCCGAAGTTCGAAATCTGACAGCCCGAACCTGAACCATTATAGAGAAGAGTGGGAAGGTTATCGGGTCTGCGATCGTCTTATTCGTGAAATTAAGATTAAATTCAATTTAGGATGATTCAATATTTTAATTTCTTTTGAAATATTATACTTTTATAAAAATGAAATTAAACCAACAGAGATTATAATTTTGTAATCTTTTTTTATACCGTAAAACAATGTTATCAAACCATTTAAATTAAAGAATGATATTAAAAAAATTTGACAAAACCTTTTCCATTTTTTAGTTTTTCTTTACGAATGTAGATTACTAATTGGAGTATAATGTACAGATGTAGATTACTAATTGGAGTATAATGAAAGTATCAATATTATTATCTATATATAATTGGTTTTTTATGAGTGTATAAATGTAAATTTGTGATTAGTTGAGTGGAGAGGTTAATTTTACAGTCCAATATGATGTGTAACTTTGTTGGTCAGTCATTGAAATTGAAATTTTGTTTTATTCAAAAATCTTGAATGTTTCGGAAGAGGAAATGGGTTGGTCCCTTATGCAAAAAATAAGCAAGAGCGGGAAAATAAGCGCGCGACCAGGGTTCGAGTGACAACAGGAGTTTTTCATCCATGGAGGGATGTATAGGAGGGGGATCTTCTCCCTCCTACAAGGAGATCGTGGCCAATAAGCGCAAGAAGCCCCCAGGAAAAGTCAAAAAGTTCACGGGAGAAGGAAAGAATAACATGGAAGAGGAGGAAGAAGCGGCTAAAATAAAAGAGAACAGTAGCACTAAAGACAAGAAGGAAGATGACAAAAAACAGGAAAAAAAAGAGGAAAAACAAAAGGGACCTTGTAAACCCAAAGTTGAAATAACACCCAGAGTTGTTTTAAATGACCCTGCTCTGCAAGCGCACAGGGAGCACATGAAAACCTACACAATCATCTGAAAATTCATGGGACTATGGCCCACAGAAAAATCTTTACAAACATGGATCAAATACCATTGGAAACCTAAAGGGAGCATCGACCTACACCTTGGGTCAAAGGGTTTCTTTACCGTGGTGTTCACAAGTATTGAGGATAAAGACAGAGTGTTTGAAGGAGGGCCCTCCTTCTATGCAGCAACAGGTCTCTATATGAGGCCATGGAAGATGAATTTTGTCTCGGAACGAGAAATGTTCATTTCAATCCCAGTCTGGGTAAGACTCTATTCCCTACCTCTTGATTACTGGCAAGCTGAATCGTTAGCTGCCATAGGCAATAAAATAGGTAGGTTTGTCAAAGCTTCAGAAGCTACCAGAAGGGGAAGATACACTTCCTTTGCTAGGATATGTGTTGAGATGGATCTATCAGGAGCTCTTCCGGATGAGGTGATATTGGAAGTTTTTGATGAAGAGTGGGTTATGAACATATTCCGTTTAGATGTCATAGATGCCATGAACATGGGCATCTTCTCAGAGACTGCCCTCTAGGCAAAACAGAGAATAAAAGCAAATCTAATACAATGAAAGACCCAGACAACTTTCACAAGGTAGTCCATAAAGGAAAAGTGACAAAAGAGGGCAAAGGATACATCAAAATGAAGGACAACAGGCTAGGCGGAACCAGTTCCAAGTTCTGGAAGAGGACGAAGAAAAAACAGCAGAAAATCAAGTAAATGAAGGTAGTACGGGAGCGAAGGATAAAGAAGGAAACCACAATCAAACACAGGAAAATGATAAGCAGATAGGGATAATATTGAGTGACACAGAACCAACGATAGACCAGGAAATGACTCAGAGTGAAATGGAACTGGAGGAAACTGAGCTACAGGAAATTCTGGAAAGAGAACACCTGGATCTGGAAAGATTTTTAATTCAGGGTTCTTCTGGTAGGGTAGATTCGTTACCTCAGGAGGAGCTCAATAGAATACATCAATTATATTTATGGAAAACTTAGGAAAAGAGTACGGAGGGAGCCAAAAATAGGAGCAGGCTGAGTAGCGAAGGAGTGAAAACGATAAAATCTACTCCAGGTTTAGCACCCAGAAACCCAGGAAAAAAGAGAGGCAGGGAAAAGCAAAATGAGCTATTGATGGAGTGTGGAAAGCTCATGATAGATTTAGGTAAGATGAAAGATCTGACCAGCTACTCCTTCACAAATATTTAATAATGAAGTTTATTTCTTGGAATATTAGAGGACTAGGAAGTAAAAGAAAACAGAGATTGCTTAGCAATAAAATGAAACAGGCTTCTCCGGATATAATTTTTATCCAGGAAACGAAATGTTCCATTCAAAAGTTAAGGCAACTACATAGAAAATGGTTCAGTACGTTTGAATATCTAGAAGTTAAAGCAAACAATACAACAGGAGGTATTCTCACTCTTTGGAACCCTAAAAAAATTGACATAATTGATGCAGAGGAAGCAAGGAATTATTTATCAGTAGTGATTCAGCTTGTAGGGGATAGAAGCACCTATCTAGTCACAAATGTGTATGGCCCTCAAAGGATAGAGGAGAAACTCAGGCTGAAAGATTCCCTTGCGTATCTCAGGGAGAGACATGCAAAAATACCCTGGATCTTGGGAGGGGATTTCAATATGCTAAAATCTCTTTCTGAAAACAAAGGTGGAACCAGAGCACTAAGTAAAGATTCTTTAGCATTTCAAATCTTTACAGACAATATGAAATTAGTGGATGTGGAAACAAACAATGGTCTCTTCACTTGGAATAACAAGAGAGGAGGGGAGTCTCAGGTAGCATCCAAGTTGGACAGATTCATTATATCTCTGAGAATCTAATGCTATTAGATAAGGAAATAATAGCAAGTGTTCTTCCCATTGGAGGCTCAGACCACTGGCCAATTCAAATGGAGATCCAGGGTATAGGTACCCCCCGAAATAGACCTTTCAGATTTGAGAATATTTGGCTTTCACACCCAGATTTCATCAGTAATATTGAAAATTGTGGGCAAAGGATCTTCAGACCCAAGGAACTAGAATGTTCATGCTTCATAAAAGATTAAAGCACATAAAAATGAGGCTCAAAGATTGGAAGAAGAAATATTTTGGCAATATTTTTGTAGAAAAGAAATCAGTTGAAAACAAAATGCAGAAACTCAACCAAGCTATGATCACAAAAGGTTTTGATAAAGAAAAAAATGATTTAGTGGAGAAACATCATCAAGACTGGGAAAAATTATGTAAACAAGAGGAGATATTCTGGAGACAAAAATCTAGAGTCCAATGCCTAAAAGAGGGAGAGCGTAATACAAGAATTTTCCACAGAGCCACCATGGTGAATAGAGCACACAACAAGATTGCCTCAATAAAAAAGGAGGATGGACAACTCTTACAATCCCATGAAGATATTGAAGCAGTGTTATTTCAACACTTCCGAGAAATAGCCGAGGAAAGTAATCTAGAAAGAGAACATCACATCAAGGACTTAATAAAGCATATACTTAAGTTGGTGTCTAGAGAGGACAACTACAACCTCAATAGACTAGTGACTGAAGAAGAGGTCAATGAAGTTCTCAATGACATGTAGAATGGAAAAGCACCTGGCCTGGATGGCTTCAATGTAGATTTCTTTAAAGCTTTCTGGAATATTGTAAAAGAGGATATTTTGAATGTTGTGGAAGACTCCAGGATTAACAGAACCATCTTGAGAGCTCTCAATATCTCCTTCATCTCCCTGATCCCCAAACAGGAAAATGCTCAAACACCAGATAGGTATAGACCCATAGCTCTTTGTAATGCAGTTTATAAGATAATATCCAAGGTTTTGGCCAACAGACTTAAACCTCTGCTTCCTTCTTTGATTTCGGGGGAACAATTAGGATATGTTGAAGGCAGACAAATTCTGGACAACATTATTCAAGCTCATGAGGTAGTTCACTCATTAAACAACACAAGGAGAGCTGGTATGATCTTGCAACTGGATATAGCAAAAGCTTATGAAAAAGTGAACTGGACCTATATCAGGAAAGTGCTAAAGGCGTTTGGTTTTGATCACAACTGGGTGAGATGGGTCATGGCCTTGGTTACCTCTTCCAGCTTTTATATATTGGTTAATGGCTCTCCTTCTGAGACTTTTCTTCCTTCAAGAGGGCTGAGGCAGGGGGATCATTCCGCCTTCCTATTCATACTCATGATGGAAGGTCTTGGTCGGTCTATCAAGCATGCCAGAGTTATGGGCAAAATTCAAGGTCTTCCTCTAAAGGAGAATGGCCAGGCTTTGACACATCAACAATTTGTGGATGATACCATGTTATAAGGTATCCCCACAGCCAAAGAGGCTCAGGCGTACAAACAAATTCTGAATGATTTTGCTAGGGCTTCAGGTATGGAAGTTAACCTCTCCAAATCCAATATTTTTTTCTTTAATACTCACATTGCTATTCAGAGAAATATCTCCAGAATTCTTGGCTTTCAGAGGGATTCCCTCCCTTCAAAGTATTTAGGAGTTCCTCTCACAGCGAAACCCTTGCAAAAGAGCATTTGGGAACCACTGATCAATAAAATGCAGGATAAAGTTAGTAATTGAACGAACAGATCCTGAAATCTGGTAGGTAGACTCGTGTTGACAAAGGCGATGGTGAAATCAATTCTAATTTTCATGCTATCAGCACTACCGGCCCCTAAAGGAGTTTTACAACAATTCAGAAATATCCAAAGAGATTTTCTCTGGGGTAGGGAGGAAGCTAGAAAGAAGTGGCCTTGGTCTCTTGGGAAAAGATCTGTAAACCCAAGAATCATGGGGGCCTTGGCTTAGATGACCAGGAGATCCTAAGTAAGTTTCTTGGGGCCAAACTATGGTGGAGGTGGGTTAAAAATCCCAAGGCCCCTTAGGAAAGCATATGGAAAGAAAAATATGCTAGCTCCTGGAATCACACTGATCTCATAAGGATGCCTGGTAACATAAAAGGCTCAGCCATCTGGAATAAAGCCTGGGAAAACAAAGGTTTAGTACTACAAAACAGCTTCTAGAAAATCAAAGAAGGAGACCTTGCTCTTTTCTGGGAGGACAAATGGAAACTAGAACCGAAACTGTTAAAAAAGGATTTTTGGAACCTTAAACATGAGTCTGACACCAAGGTTTGACTAGAGTGAAGGATTTTTGGGATGATACCCACAATATTGGAAAATGGAGGATATGGAAGGATATAGATTGCAAGAATGACAGAATGCTGAATACAAAAGTAGAGGCTCTTGGAAAAATGTTGGAACAAAGGATGATCTTGGTGTCTAAAAAGCAGGACCAACTTAGATGGGGAAACAACACTAAATGCATCTTCAATATTAAGGAAGCAAAAAGTGTTCTCCTTGAGCTAGTGTCCCAGGCTCTGCACAGAATCTGGCTAAACCTTTGGAGGCGTCAAGGTTGGATGAATATCAAACTCTTCATGTGGTTGGTTCTTCAAAGGAAAATATTGACTTGGGACAACATTAGAAAGAGAGGCATACTAGGACCTTCCATATGCTAGCTCTGTGAAGCCCAAGAGGAAACTATGGAACATTTTCTCAACAACTATAATTTCACTTCCAAACTATGGGATGCTTTTGCCAATATCTTTCAACAACCTGACAAGGACAAGGAGAGTATTACTAACACCCTTAATAGACGGAGGAGAAATTTTTCGTATAATGAAGTTCTCAACCTTGCTTGGGCCCTCATGCCAAGTTTTATTATTTGAAATATATGGAAAGAAAGGAATAAGAGAATTTTTAAAAATGAAAAGAATCCCGCTCCTCATCTGTTTGATCAGATCTTAAAATAGATCAAGGAGATGGTCAGCTCAATAGTCAGGAATCTTCTCAAAAATCCTCCCACAGGAGTAGACTTGAGAACTCTCAAGCTGTTAGGATTGCAGGGAATCATCCCCCTAAGCCGGAATAGAACAACAAGAAAAAGGGAGTCTGAAAAGGAGTACTGGAAACCTCCTCCAATAGGTTTTTTGAAATACAACATAGATGGAGCCTTTAAAGGCAACCCCAGTATAGCTGGCCTTGGGGGGGTTCTGTGGGATCAGGTAACATCCTCTCTCTCTTCCATTGTCATTTAGGAAGAGACACCAATAATATGGTAGAATTAATGGCTATGGAGTAATGCTTAGATTTATTGAAGCAGGAAAACTACCACAACGTGATCATTGAAGTTGACTCGGAGTTAGTTATTAACTTGGTTAAAAAAATCAATTGTGGTTCAGAGCCGGAGAAAGTCTCTCAGCACTGGAAGTTAATCGGGGTTTTTCAGAGAATTCAGGGTCACCTTCAGGGGCTTTTCTCAGTCAGGTTCAATCATGCGCGCATAAAGGCTAACAAACTGGCATATTTCTTGGCCAACCAAGGAGTTAGCTGCAAGGAAAGCAGAGTTGTGATAGGGTGGCAAGCAATGCGACATGACAATCTAAAAACTCAGTCTCAACCTTGTGGAAGAGGACAAAAAAGTGTTTCGGGATAAAACTGAAAAGGAAAGGTCTCAATGAGCAATTCTCGATCAGATCCCCTCACTTTGGTCAATCATGCAGGTGAATGACAAATTAAGGTAGGCTTTAGAAGCACTGATAATTCCAACTTCATGATTCAGCGGCATTGGCCAGGCAACTGGCTTTGTTCCATAAAGAGCAGCGAAAATCCTGGTTGCAGATACTTCAATCATGACAAGGAGGAGTGGAACGGTGTGCTCAACATTCCAGAGGCTATGAAAGGTGCTCGAGAGCATAATGGCAACTATCTTTTCCACAGTTCCACCTTGTGGAAGGATAAACTGCTTCCTGAATGGTTTCCTGGTGATCGCACCACTCTCAATCGTAAGGTGGTTTGTGTCTATTGGAAGTGATGCCATACACCTAAGGAAACGTGGAGGAGGGAGAGGGATGTAAACCGCCGTCATCACACGGTAAAGCTCGGGCATATCTGTGGGGCAATAATGTTCTTGTCCATTGGATGCCGAGGCGCTAATCAATGGTCAGATATTATCGTGCTGTTTGGTTGGGGTGGAACATTATCCAGTGTGCGGCTTCTCAGTAAAGTTAAGTTTTGGCGGGTTGGTATTCTGGCTTTTGGGGCCAAGCGATGTGTTTTGGGCCGTCAGATTTAGAAGCAGGGTTCAACGATCCGGTTTGATCGTGCAGTAGTGTGAGGCTAGGGAGGTAAGGTTTTCTTATCAATGTGAAGAGGATTTCTCCTCCGCTGTAGGGTCCAGCAGTGACTCGGTAGTCACGGTTATCTCGGTTGGTTTAGGGGGGTCTCAGTTTCAGGTTGGGGGCCTTGCCTCTGGCGGTGAGCAACCTTGTTCTTAGTCCACTTTGTCTGGTGGAAAACTATAAATTTTGTAAATTATTTTTCGATTAATACATATGGAAGGAACGTCTCTTGCCTTAGCAAAAAAAAAGGAAGAAATTTTGTTTTATTCGTGAAATTAGGATTAAATTCAATTTAGGATGATTCAATATTTTAAGTTTTTTTTTGAAATATTATGCTTTTATAAAAATGAAATTAAACAAACAGAGATTATAATTTTGTAATTTTGAAGTATAATATATATTATAATATATATATTTAATATATATAATATATATTATATATATTTTTTTTTAATTTATCATATATATTGTTTTCAAACACATTTAAATTATTCATTTACCACTCCCTAATTTAGTTTATTATTGAAATTAAGATTAATTTCCATTTATGATGATTAAATATTTTAATTATATATTGCTTGCATTGGGTATTGTTTTCGTTCAGTGTTACAATTTTATAAAAATAAATGAAACAATGAAAGGTGTTAGCAATTTTGTATTTTTTTAATTCGTTTATAGCAAACGACAATTTTATAAAAATAAAACAAATTTTGTTTTTCATAAATATAATTGGGATATTCTGAAATATTAATTAGATTTTATTATAAAATTTAATAAATTTATAATGTAAATGGTAATTGTTTTATAATTAAAATATTATGAATTTGTTTTAAATTTTTTTTTTTTTTTTAGTTTCTTTACTTTTGTATTTCAAAAAAATATTTTAAGCTAGAAAATTTTTACAACTTGGCTCAACAAATTTTGAAGCTAGGATAGAGTTTAAAGTGAATTTGCTGAAAAGTCATTACCTTGAGCAGGACTTAACTTTGTACACCATTGAATTGATATAAGCTGTTTATATAAAATTTGATTGGTCATAAATTTAAAGTAGTAGATCCTTTGTATTAAATGAGGTTAATTTTAAAAATAAAAAGAGTTAGATTTTACATTGATCAAAATAAGATTGTAAAGATTGTATAATCCAAATTATAATGTACGAAAATTATAACTCAAATTTTTTGAATTTTTTTCTATGATTCATTGGTTTGGTAAAAGGGTTGAATTGTATTTGGAATCATCAGAAAAGCTTATTTATTTTATTTTTAATTGATTTGATAAAACCATCACATAATAATGAGAATTGGTGGAAAATATTTTTATTCCCTTTCCAAGTGATTTGATTAGTAAAATAAGAGTCCCGATTCCATAGTAATGGAATCTTTTTGGAAAGCTTTTATCACATCATTATCGCATCGCAAGAACTACAAGTGGAGTGGAATGGACCTTTGGAACCGCCGAAGTCCGAACTCTGATAGCCCGGACCCGAACCATTATAGAGAATGGTGGAAATGTTATCGGGTCCGCGATTGTTATCGCATCGCCAGATCGGAACGGAAGGAGCCTAGCATTGGAGTGTTGGAATCGCTGATAACGATTTCTGATAGTCCACGTAATATCACATCGGGGTTATTGAAGCACTATGTTATTGGTCTATTCCATGTGAAATTGCCGACAATGATTGCTGATAATTAAATTGGAATAATTAAATGGAATGGCCGAGATAGTGATTAGATTTTTTGCATTTCTTATGTTTCTTATGGTAACTGTTATATTATTTATTGATTTCATTTTTGTTTCCATATCTTATTTTCTCTTTTTTGAATGATCAAATAGTAAAGTTTAAGTCTATACATTATGGGTGTAGCTAAAAGATAATGAATAAAGTTTACTGGTAGGAAATAAGAAAGAAAATTGAGAGAAAGAAGATTAATAATTTATGTTCATGCATAGAAAATGTTTATAAGAGAATAAAATATATTTTATATGTTTAAATTCGTATAATAATGAATTTGGAGAGACGTGGACATGCATTAAAGAAAAAATGGCACCATAATTTTCCAAGCAATTCCTCTAGCTAGTTAGACTACGACATAAACTTGTAAAACCCAGGAATGGGATAACAACATGTTGCTAGGTTGCACATATGCAAGGAAAACTGTTGTAATAAAATTAATGACTTCTAGTCAATTAAATTGTAATATTAAATTTGATTAATATAGTTTGAAACGTACATTTTTGATATCGGCGAGTATGTAGTCAATCGAGAGATGGAGAAAGGTGGTCCATGGAAGAATTATAATGTTGGAGATCTTTCTCTAGAGAACAGATTTCTGAATCAATGTCTCGCAACATTTTCTTCTCATTCCAAATATCTTTCAATTTCCTCTTCAAATTCCAATCTTCAACGCTCAAAACTTGTCCTCTTGATTTCTCCAGATCTTTTATCTGTTTCAGCAGGTGGTTCTCTTCTACTCGCGTATTGCGCCCTCCCTTAAATTGTGTCTCTAGTTTAGCCAGCTGCATAAAAAACAAAAGAAGATAGCTGTTAGTAAAATTTTAATTTTGTATTAGAATTAAACTTGAAGGTGATATTGCGCAACAAACAACAAGCCGCCATACCACTTAGCTGCATAAAAAACAAAAGAAGATAGTTGTTAGTAACATTTTAATTTTGTATTAGAATTAAACTTGAAGGTGATATTGCGCAACAAACAACAAGCCGCCATACCACTTGATCAATATCTTCTTGAGATGAGGGAATATTATGGTTATCGCCGACATCTTTCGGCACTCTTACATTCTTGAAATTGAAGTTCAATTCGGATAACCTTTTACTTATTTCGTTGCACCATTCCTTGTACGCTTTTTCGTCATCAAACAGAGGCTTTATTTTCTCCACAACTTCTTTCCGCTCTACCTGTAACAGACAAAACATCACAAAAGAGCCTATATTGTTATAGTCAAATATATTAATAACAGAAAATTACAGAGAATAAGCCATTATTACTCTTTTGGCTCTTATGGTGTCAATTATCTCAGACCATTTTTTACGATACTGTGAAAACTCTCTCTTGGTGTCTTTTGAATCAGCCAACTCCAAAAATGGGTATGAAACAAAGTAAAATTCGTGGGGCTGGTAGGAATTTGATTCCGCGGCCATTTCTTCTGTTTTTTTATTTTTTATACATCTTCATACGAAGGGGGAGGAATGGTGAGAATGCCAATAGTCATTGTAATGCTTCAACCGTCATTCTAATGCATGAAATGTGTCCTTATTACTCGAATTTATGCATACATACCTCATTGTCATGGTTATGGATGATTGTCGGGCATAAATCCTTCAACCGTCATTGTAATGGATCAAAACGTGTCCTTATGCTTCAACCATGCATACGTTTCAGAATGCAAAGAGACTACTCCAAAGGCACTGTGAAAGATGGGTGTTCGACACTAATTTTTTTATTTCAGTTTTTCTTAATCCTCCATACGTGGTTATCAACAAGAGGCACAGTAAATTTTTAATCATGCTTTGTAAAAAATTAATTTAAGTATGGTCTAAGTATGTGTTCTAGACATGCAAGAAAGTTACTGTAGCGAATTTCATTCATTGATTTAGTGACGACTACAAGAATATACTGGCATCTTTCAATTCAGGCCATCCGATCAAAATGATTAATTAAGAAAATGATTAACTTGCCGATTCTAATAGGAAGAACGCCTATCGGCGTAATAAAGTTATCTTATTTCAATATAAAAATTAAGATGTTAGTTTTAATAAAATTATTAAAATTTGTTAAAAAAAATATTAACATGTTTTTATGTTTTATATAAGAAATATATATGTTTCATTTTTAAGGGATTATTTAATTTCAATAATAAGAGTTGAAGTTATTAAATTAGATTTCATTATGTTTATTTGTGAGAATTAAATCTTAGTGGGGAGGATCTCAATCATTTCACCCAACCTTTTAACATAAATCTAATTGATAGAAGCAAAGATTGTTTTGGGATTCATAAGACAACCATAACTAAACCTATTCAAATATAAGGAAATGGAAGTAAGAAGAGCAAATGGATTATGCTTTGGTTATAACAACAAATGGTCAAAAGGGCATAAATTAAAAAAAAACAAAATTATTCAACTTTGAAAATAATGATGAAGAGAAAATGGAGGCATATACACAAAGAAATGAGAAAGAACTTGTTGACTTAAAATAATAGGAAATAAACTTGACAGAAATTATGTATAACATTAATTTAAATATGCGTGAGATGTCTATTCATGCATGTTTATAAACTCCTCAAACCTTGAAGATTATTTGTTACATTAAGAAGTAAAGGGTCACAATGTTGATTGATTCAGGTAGTACCCATAACTTCATTGATAAAATATTGGGAGACCATCTCAATTATTTTGTAGATCTAGGGACAAATCTTCAAGTTTTAGTTGCCAATGGAGGGAGTGTTGATTGTGTGAGAAAATTCCACAACATTAAACTAAGTATGCGAGGATAAAATTTGGAAATCCCAACATATGCCACTCCAATTAGAAGTGTAGACGTTGTCGTAGGATTCAATGGTTGAGAACATTGGGTAAATTTCTACAAACTACAATGTCATGATATTTGAAATGGAAGGAATTCAATATGAGCTCAAAGGGTTAAAATCTTGATCTTCTCAAGTCATCCGCTCTCATAGAATGGAAAATATTCTAAAAAAGGGTAGTAAGGGAGTTGTGGTTAAGCTATATTCTATGAAAGTTAAGAACGAAGATGTAAATATTCTCAAGGAATTAAAATGCACTTTGGAAAAACACTATAGGGTATTCCAAGAAATTCCTAAAGGTCTACCTCCATCTAGATATTATGAACATTAAATTGAACTAATACCTGGAAGTACTCCTCCTAATAAAAGGCCTTATATATATCCTCATCATTAGAAAGAGTAGAATGAGAATTTGGTACAAGACATGCTAGATAATATTGGAGGATGTGTTGTGATTATCAAGATCTAAACAAAATCACCATTAAAGATAAACTCCTTATCTCAAATATTGATGAGCTATTAAACGAGTTTCATAGAATGGATTATTTAAAAAACCTTGATTATAAATCAAGATACTTAGCCTCGAGGGTTAGCTCAGTTGGTCGAGTCCTTGTTGTTAAAGCGCCTCTACTATGGAAAGGTCACAAGTTTAATTTTATCAACGCTCTTGGGGTCAGGCTCTATGGTTGAGCCGACATGAAGTGATCCTTTTGAGAGATCTACTACAATTATTTAATGGATGTAGTGGTCACTAATCTCCAGGGGCCATGAACCACATAGAAAAAAATCAGGATACCACTAGATTAGATTAAGAAAAAAAGACATTCTCAAAACAACTTTTAGAACACATGAAGGGCATTATGATTTCTTGGTCATGCCTTTTTGATTGACTAATGCTCCTACTTTTCAAAACCTTATGAAAAAAAAATTTCAATCCCATCGCAGAAAATTTGTGTTGGTTTTCCTTAATTATATTCTTATCTATAATAAATCATGGGAATAAGACATCAAGCATGTGGATAAAGTTTTGCATATTCTTTAGAATAATTAATCATAGGTAAAATATTCAAATGTTCTTTTTCAGAATCAAGAAGCAGAGTATTTGGGTCATATTGTTTCAAAGGAAGGTGTTAAGGTGGACCCTCAAAATATCCAAGCTATTAAAAAATGGAATTTTCCAAAGAACATAAAGATTCTTAGAGAATTACATGATATTATAAAAAATTTGCTAAGAATTATATATGCATTGCAAGCCCATTGACATCTCCCTTGAAGAAAATTCATTGGTATGGAATGATGAGGTTACATTGGAATTTTGACATGTATATTTTCACAGTGCATACTATGTCGATGGGAGATATGAAACACTGTGTTAGTTGAATGCGGTGTCCAACATTTTGGGTGAATACTTCACCCAAGTTATGAGACTTAATGTCCATGAATATAGGTGAAGTGTTCACCTGAAACATTGGACACCACATTCTACTAACACAGTGTTCCAAAAGCTCCCATCAACATATTTTGGCATTCTCTTTCTTAAAGGATGTTATGTATTCTACATCGACATTGAAACACATAATTTTGTGAAAACATTCGTAGTAGAATGTGATTCATTGAGACAAGGAATTGGAACAGTGTTGCCTTAAAATTAAGAGGATAAAATGATGATATTTCTATGGCACTAGGTTTAGAAGTTAGAGTAATTCATACCCTCATTTTAGATATGACACTAAAAGACCTTTTAATTACATGATTAATGTTGGGTATGTGTTATATTATTTGCATGAATACCTCCATGCACTGTACATTTTTCCAAGCGTAGTGGGGGGGGGGGGGGGGTCGTAGGTGTTCATGGGCGACACCTTCTATATTTTTTCTTAGTCATTTTTTGCATATGTGTTTGGTAGTCTTCGACACATGAATTTTTTATGGAACATGGTGGTGTAGCCCATGGTTTTGTAGTTTCAATTAAGGAACTATGGTTGTATTTCAATCTAGGGAAAATGGATCAGTTGTTTATGGATGCGAGAAGATATCTATTATATTATAACATGGTAACATTGTAAAGGAGTATATCTATATACATATATATATATAATATATATATATATAATATATATATATATATGTATATATATATATATATATATATATATATATATATATATTTATATATATATATATAATATATATATATATATATATATATATATATATATATTTGGTTCTCGTAGTTTGGGTTTCTAAGGTAAAATCCTTATCTTAATGTGTGAGTTTTCCATTGCATATGTTTTGTTTTATTAAGAATATATTTGCAATAATTAACTATATATATTTAAAATGTACATTTGGTATTAGACAATTTTTGGCTTCAAGGGGATGCTTTTTGGCTAAGGGGTTTTGCTCAAGCCTGTGGTAGACCTTGTTGTAGTGGGTGATCTATGAAATTGATTCTTGTGGTGGAAGGAAATGGAAAGTGGTTCAAAGATAGAGATTGATATATTTAATGGGTAGAGTTTGAGTATTGGAAGTTCAAAATGGAAGATTTGTTGGTGGAAAAATATTAATGGATTGTTGTGGATTTGAGTATTGAGCCAATAGGGATGTTGATAGAAGGCTGGACCAAGTTGAATTGAAAGGAAAAGAGCACAATACCATTGTGTCTCTTATATTTAGTATTACTGAATGTTTTAGTATAAGCTATAGTAAAGGCATAGTGGAATAAGTCAGGGAATTTGTATTAGTCTAACTCACTAGTGAAAAATTTGTTTCTAAAAAGTTGTATAATCTAAGGATGAATGATAGAGACTTGGTGACAAAGCATTTAAACACCTTCAATACTATTATCAGTTAGTTATTTTTTGTTGATATTAAGATTTTAGATGAAGATAAGTCTATCAATTTTTTTGTTCTTTCCTAAACTCGTCGGATAATTTGGATGTTTCCATAGTTAGTAATGAAACTACTTCATGTTTCAATGATACAATTTCATCGTTGTTATCATAGGAGATGAGGCAGGAAAATATGTAAAGTAAGAACACAGATGCCCCTTATATAAGAGGACACTCCCAAAATAGAAGTAAAAATAATTCCTCAAGTAAGCGATTTAAATCTAGAGGAAGATATAAATCTCTAGGAAAATTTGTAAAGATATGTCAGAGACGTATAAAAGAAGGGCATTACAAGAAATAATGTAAATCCAAAATTGCTGAGCAAGGGAAGGAATTCAATGATCTATATAAGTGAAAACCTACTCAAATGAAGGATGAAATGTGTATTTGGATTCTTTAAGTACACATGTAGATCATGAGTTTTTTAGTCAACTCAGGCACATCCTTTCATATGATTCCTCATAGGCAGTGGTTTTGCAAGTGTGAAAGATATGATGGTGGCGATGAGAAAAATTCAAGTTGAAGCTCATGGGTGGAAGAATTATAACACTCCCTAGTGTTTTGCACATCCTAGGATTGGCCATAAATTTTATTTTTGTAAAGGATACTTGTAGGATGGTTCGAGGAATAATGGTGTTGATGAGGGGAGTTTTGATTGGAACTCTGTATAAGCTGTTGGGAAGCACTATTAATGATGGGTGCAACAATTTTCATTATTCCTAAGAGTGGAGTAGAAGAAGGAAAAACTCCTACAACTTTTGGAGAAAAGACTATGTTATGGCATCAAAGACCGAGACATATAAGAGAGAAGGGCCTTCAATTACTACATGATAATGGTATGGTAGAATGCATGTTTAATTGCTCTCTGGATTGTAATGTCTGTGAACATTATTTATTTGGGAAGAAAAATCAAGTGAGGTTCTCCTTTGGTGCTATGAGGTTAGGAAATATTATAGATGGTTCATAGTGATGTGCTTGGACCTGTGTTGATTCCAACATTGGATAAATCTATGTACTATGTCTCATTTATAGATGAATTCTCAAAGAATACATTGATTTATTTCCTCAGGAAGGAATTTGAAGCTTTTTTTCAAATTCAAAGAGTTTAAGGCTCTTGTGTAAAATCATACAGAGAATAAAATTAAGGTGATGATGATATATATTGGTGGGGAATTATGTATGAATGAATTTGAAGATTTCTATAAGAAGTGTGGTATAGAAGGGGAAAAATCTACTCCATGCATACTTTAGAAAAATGGAGTTGTAGAAAGGATTAACAAGACATTAATGAAGAAAGCATGGAGATTTCTAAGTGATGTTAGGTTAGGACAATAATTTTTGACAGAGGCAGTGGACATTGCATGTTACCTAGTAAATAGATCACCCTCATTAGTGTTAGATAATAAGAGTCCACATGAGGTATGGATTGGTATGAAACCCTCTATTAAAATTTCTAAGTCCCAAAACTTATAGTCTTTTAGACCATATTTATATCTAATAAAGATACCCTTTTCATCTTTCTTATTAAGCCCACTCCTATTCTCCTTTGGAACATGTACAAAAACATCATAACGAAATACCCTAAGATGTGTTGTGATAATCGAGATCTAAACAAAATCACCATTAAAGATAAATTCCCTATCTCAAATATTTATGAGATATTCGATGAATTTCATGGAATGGATTATTTAACAAAGCTTGATCATATATCAAGATACTTAGCCCAAAGGGTTAGCTCAGTTGGTAAAATCCCTGTTGTTAAAGCACCTCTGCTATTGAGAGGTCACAATTTTAATCACAAGACATCTTAGGGTATTTGGTTATGATGTTTATGTACATGTTCCAAGGGAGAACATGAGTAGGTTGAATAAGGAAGATGAAAAGGGTATATTTATTGGATATATATATGGTATGAAAGTTTATAAGTTTTGGGATCTAAAAACTAGGAAGGTTGTGTATAATATAGATGTGGTATTTATAGAAATCAAAGATGTTTTCAAACAAGAAGTCCTATCGAGGGAGAAAGAAATAGAGAAGATATAGTTTGAATTGAAGGATTATGAATCAAAATCTATAGAAGAATAGGAATAAGAAGAAGAGAATCACATAGTCTACTATTGAGGAGATCGATTCATGAAAGAAGGTAGCTAGAAAGGTATACTCCACCCGATTTCTGTTCCAATATTGCTTTTTTAATTACTAATGATGATCCATAATTGTCAAGGATGGAGTGGATTCAGAGGATGGAAAAATATGGAAAAAGGTCATGTGTTGAAGAAATGGAGGCCTTAGACAATAATGTGGCTTGGGGAGCCAATGGGATTACTAGATAGAAAAGGTCCATTGGAATCAAATGGGTATTTAAGAATAAGTTGAATGCATAAAGTAGAGTGGAGAAATATAAATCTCGATTAGTAGAAAAAGGTTATTCCTAGGCAAAGGGAATTGACTTTGGTGAGATTTTTTCTCCTTTTGCAAAATTAACTCCAATTAGGTTTCTTATATCTATTGCTAATGCCTTTGATTTTGAAGTAGAACAAATGGATGTGAAGACAACATTCCTCCAAGGATATCTAGAAGAAGTTTTTTACATGAAGTGTCTAAAAGGTTTTGTTGTTAAAGGAAACAAATAATTAATATGTAGATTGAAAAGACCCTTATATGGGTTAAAGCAATCACCAAGGACATGGGACAAAAAATTTGATATTTATATATTAGGACTTGGCTTCAAAAAGAGAAAAAATGGATCACTATATGTATTTCCAATTAGTTGATCATCATTTTATTTATTTGGTGTTGTATATGGATGATGTGTTGCTGATTGGAAATGACAGGGAATCAACTAGGACGTGCAAATTTAGCTCTCCTCTGAAATTGACATGAAGGATCTTGGTGTTAGAAATTTAATTTTAGGTATGGAAATTAAATGAGATAAGACAAATAAGAAACTCATTAAATCAAAGGAAATATGTTGAGACAATTTTCCAGAGGTTTAATATACATGACAGTAAACCAGTAAATTTCCATATTCCCGTAGGTGTAAATTTATCAGGAGAACAATGTTCCAAGACACAATAAGAGGAAGAGGACATGTCCTATGTTCCATATACCAGTGAAGTTGGAAGTTTGATGTATGCAATATTTTGTACTAGATTATACATTGCATATGTAGTGGGAGTGTTGAGTAGGAATATGTCAAAACAAGGGAATGAACATTGGACCATAATGATGAGCGTTTTCAAGTATTTGTGTGACACTACTTGTTATGTTTTGTGCTACTAAGGAAGACTAGGGTTGGATAAAGTGTTGAACATACATGGATATGTTGATGTAGAATGGGTTGGAGATATGAATCATAGAAGATCTACAAGTGGGTATGTGTTTAATCTATTTGGAGGAGAAATTCATTAAATGAGAAAGAGACAATCTATGGTGGCACTCTTAACTATAGAAGTTGAATACATGGCAACCACTCATGCAAGTGAGGAAGCAATATAGTTCCATAGATTGTGTTCAGGTATTGGGATGGTACAATGAGCTGTGAGGATGGATTGTGATAGTCAAAGTGCAATCTCCCTAGCAAAGAACTTAGCATATCATTCTAAGACAAAGCATATTGATGTTCAATATCACTTTGTGAGAGACATGGTTGAAGAAAATAAGGTATTGCTAGTAAAGGTGGACACTTTGAAGAATGTTCCAGATTCATTAACAAAACATGTGAGCACTAAGAAGTTTTCTTGGTGTAGATAAATAATAGGAATTATTGCCTTGGATTGCTAATCATGTACTCTTGCGATCCCCTATGTGCAAAAAAAACAACAAGTGGGAGGATTTCCATGGTTACGTAGTTTCGGTTGAGGAACTATAGTTGTATTCTAATTTAGGGTAAATGGGTTGAATATTTGTAGGGTTAACAAGTGCAAGTAAAAAAAAAAAAAAAAATCATAGGTAGGGCTACATTTCTCTAGCAATTATATCTTAGCTTGACCCCAAGTCAAATATATAAAAGGTTACCTCCTCACAATGGGGAAGTGATCCGGATTTAAATAGGAATGCAACAAATTACATATATAACCATAAATACAGAGATGTAGTAGAAATAATACTTCATTTCATTAATGTAAAATATTGAAATATGCCTAGTAACAGAAATGGAAATAAACTAGCTTGGGCGATCGTAGCTTATCCCTGAGAAGAGATGTGGCAGCTATATGCCTATGAACTACCTTACAATGAGGCTCAAGGGCCTTTTTATTGTTGAACAATAAGGGAAAACCCTAAACAACCAAAACCAAGACCCGAGGAGATGTAAGGCCAAGAGTTTATGGGCCCCGTTGGGGTTAATTGGACAACCAACTTCCCGGGGTTGTGACTTGGTCAGATTATCTCTGTTTGATGCGCATGATACCCCGTTAGAAAGATATCTCCAAGGAATATGACAAAAAAGACAATTTTATTAAAAAATTGCTGGTAGTAGATTGCCAAAGAAATGTCATTTAGGGCCTCAAAACGGCTCCGGAAGTTTAGGACTCGAAAACCTACTAAAAATAGTAAACTGTGCTACAATTAAAGAAATTGAAAAATGAAAGAAACAATGGTGGGGGTCCAAGTGGAAATTGTGGGTGGCCACCAATATCCACTTGGATCATTCCTCCTCCCTTAGGAAGCGATGGTCCCCATTGTGTTGAGTTCCTCCATGAGATGAGGAAACTTCTGCTGAACTTGGTCCCTGGTGAGCCACTTGCGCTAGTGAAGGAGTTGGCCTGCTTTGACAACTCAATACAATTGGATCTTTTGCTAGTGAGTGTGCTTAATCCACGTGTCCATGATTTGATCAGTTGCAACGTGTTCCATGCAGTTTGGATTTAACTCTGTTGGTGTGAGTTGTTCTCTAATGTCGGATGTGTCTAGTAATGGTGGAAAGTATGGCCGAAGGCGGTCCACATTGAACACTGGGTGTAGGCCAAGGAATGGGGGAATGCTGAGCTCAAATGAATTGTCTCCCACAACCTTGGTAATGTTGTAAGGACCATATTGGAGTGGTCTGAGTTTTCGATAGGCTCCGGTAAGGCGTTCCTTTTGCAAATGCAACCAAACTTTGTTGCCCACCTGAAACTTGTGTGGCACCCGATGTTGATCATGTCACTTCTTGCACTTGGCATTTGATTTCTCCAGAATTTCGTAGACCTGTTGGCAGATATGTTGGATGTGCTCAATGAAGCGGTTTACCTTATCTGTTTTGGACTAGACATGAGCCGAATCTGCCTAAGTAGTTGCAAATGGCATGGCCACATCAATGGGACATAATTGTTGGAATCCCAAGCCCACCTGAAAAAGGGTTATGGTTAGTCGAGTTGTGGAGAGCCTGATTATAGCTGTGCTGAACATAGGGGAGGCTCTCATCCCATGTGCGTGGATGCTATGAGTTGTACATGCACAGAATGTGTACGATCATCCTGTTGACAACCTCTGTTTGGCCATCAGTTTGGGTGATGGAAGGCTATGGACTTAGTGAGTTTGGTGTCCAGCATCGACCAGAGACTGGACCAAAATGTACTGAGGAACATGTTGTCTTGATCTGAGATGATAAACTATGGGATCCCAAAGTGTACCCACACTCATTCAACGAAGAGTTTAACAGTAGCTTCTGCTGTGATATTCTTCTTGTAGGCCGCCATAATGGACATCTTCAAGAACCTGTCAATGACCACAAAAACATAGTCATTTCCATGCTTAGTAGAAGGAAGGCCCGACATGTAATCCATGGAGATGGATTCCCAAGGTCGACTAGGGGCAGGAAGTGGAGTATAGAGGCCTTGCTTCTTGATGGTCAGTTTGGAAATGACGTAGGCAGTGCAGGATCTGATGTACTTCCCGACATCCTATCGAAGATTCAACCAAGAGAAATACTTCTGCAGTACTACCACCATTTTCTCGACCCCAAAATACCGAGCAGCCTGACTGTAGTGTGCTTCCCAAATAATCTTGGCACACTCGCTTGAAGGAACACAAAGGTGACCTAGGTGGCATAACAGGGCATCTTGGAGGTGAAAATCTGGAACATGCTGACCCTCCAAGAGGGTCTAGTATGTGTGGCCGAATTCTGGGTCGATTTTATATAGAAGTGGCCAGTCAAAAGTCTCGTGCCCACAAGACTTGAGCATGGGGGTTAACGCCATGATCGGTGGTCGACTGAGGCAATCTGAAACATTATTGGTGCTGCCCTTCTTATACTTGATATTCAAATGGAACTATTGCAGTTATGTGGACCAATTCTAATGGCGACCATTCTGCAACTTTCCTTGTGTCTGTATGAACTGTAGGGGCCGGTGGTCTGTGTGGATGATCGTTTCCTTCCCCAAAATGTAATGCTTCCGTTGTCGATAGGCTTGCACAATGGAATACATCTATTTTTCATAAGTGGGATACTTCCAGACTGTGTCTGAAAGTGTCTCATTGTGATATGCCACTAGATGCCCGTGTTGAGTAAGGATTGCCCCAATAACATAGTCAGAGGCATTTGTCTCGATCTCAAATGGTTGTTGCAAGTTTGGTAATGCGAGCACTGGTGTCAAGAAGAGACGATGTTTCAACTCTGTGAATGCCTTTTGTTGAGATTCAGACCGAAAGAATTTTTCTTTCACTCCTCCCTTGGTGACTTGACTTAAGGGCCAAGTTATATGAGAAAATCCCAACATGAACCTGCGGTAGAAATTGGAAAGACCCAGAAAGCTGCGGATCTCTATCAGAGTGGTTGGAGATGGCCAATCCTAAATGACTTGAATCTTGGCTGGATCCACATGCACCCCCTGTTCATCAATAATGTATCCTAGATATACTTGGGTCATGTAAAAAGTGCATTTCTCCAAATTGGCACATAGCTTGTGTTGCCGCAGTGTTTGGAGAACCTGTCGGATGTGGTGGAGGTGCTCTTCCCAACTCTGGTTGAAGATCAGGATGTCATCCAAGTATACCACTACAAATAAGTTGGTGAATGGCCGCAAGATGTCATCCATCAACCTCATGAAGGTTGCAGGAGCATTCATCAACCTGAAAGGCATAACCAACCATTCAAAAAGGCCCTCAACTTTGAAGGCAATCTTCCATACATCAGAGGGTTCGATTGGTACCTCGTGATATCTTGACTTCAAGTTGATCTTGTTGAAATATTCCACCCCCCTTGAGTTGGTCCAGAAAGTCATCAATTCGTGGGATCAGGTACCTATTCCAGACAGTGATCTTGTTTAGCGCCCGATAGTTAATAGAGAGTCTCCAAGTCCCATCCTTCTTCTGTACCAACACGATCGGGCTCCCATAGGGTGATGAAGACGGTTGGATGTGACCTTTCTGCAGCAGCTCCTGAATCTGCCTCTGGATTTCGTCATTCTCCAGAACTGAGTGATGATAGATTGGTCCATTGGGTAGTGGTGCACCTAGGGTTAGATCGATGGAGTGCTTGACCTGACAGTGCAGAGGAACCCCTGCGGGGGAGGTGAAGATGTCCTCGTACTCCTCCTTGTACTCCTCCACGACCTTGTCCATCTGTAGTTGTCATGCGGAGGGGCCCTGTTTAGAGGTCGTGGCCGCTGTCTTCTTCTTTTCCCGAGGGCACATCATTTGGAAAACAAATTTCACAATTTTGGAAATGAGCTTACTGCATTATTTTGCAGTAACCAAAGAGATGGCGCTAGGCGGTGCTACCTTTGGTATCCTGTCCAACTTATTTCCCAAAGTAAGAAACGCAGCATGAGGCCTTGAATCATACACAACATGTCACTTCCACAAGTATGGTTGGCCTAATAATACATCAAAAACATCAAGGGGAGCAACATCACATAATACCTCATCCGTGAAGGGCTTGATGTTGTATGGAAGGCGACACTGCTGGCTCATGCAAAGATCTTGTCCTTGGTGAAGCCACCCAATGGTGTATGGTTGGGGATGTGCTGTGGTCGGTAAGCCTTGCCGCTTCACAACCTCTGCCGAAATGAGGTTCTTTTGGCTCTCGCTGTCGACAATGAACTGTAGCAGGGAACCCTTTACCCACATATGGGAGTGGAAGAGGCACTCCTCCTCCTCTGGATCTTCAGGTTCCTCCTTCTGGATCTTCGTGGTGGAAAAAGTGGCGTTGGGCTCCACATCGATTTTCTGCTTCCCTTTGTCATTCCCCTTGTCAGGTTCTGACTTAGAGTCGAAACATGCATCTGATTCCGAAGCCTTTAGCTCAAACACCAGTGGCTACTTGGCCTGACACTCACTTTTATTATGAGTGGAGCTATTATGTAACTCACACCATTTTCCCGTGTCCTTCTTCAGCTTCGCGGTGTTGTTCTTTGATTGTGGCTTTGGCGGGTTGTCTTTCACCACCTCGCCTTGGCTTTGTCCTTTGTTCTGTAGTTTGGGGCACCTTTCCCTTGCTTTGGATTCACAGATCCAAAGTCTCGCTTCTTCTGTTTAAACTTCTGCTTGATCTTTATAACGTATCAATACGTCATGCCGAGCGAGGAGATGTCCCAAAACTCCATCTTGTCCTGGGTGTACTTGTGTAGGCAGTCACGATATTTGAGTACCAAATGCTGCTCAGTATCCTTGATACCCAACTTTGTGTGAAACATATGAAAAATATTGTTTAACTCTCGCAAGTCTTGATCCCTTCCCTGTCGTAGCGTGGTCCACTTTATGTATTTATCCTCATAGATTTCGATAGGGTTGCATTGCTCCTTGATGGCATCTCAAAATGAATTCCAATTGGGTGCGGCTGAAAACAGTGAGGTCGTACTTTCATCCTTTTGCTCACAACAGGTTTTCCACCAGTCCTTGACGTGGGGGGCGGCTTTGAGAAGGGCGAAAGTAATATTTTCTCGTCTGGAAAAATCATGAACAGAAAAATAATCTTATTGCAGATTTAACCATTTATCTACAACGTTTGCATCTATTTGATCCTCAAATGTGGGAATGTCAAAGCTAACTTGTACCTTAGAGGGTGTGGCGCTTCCAGAGTAGCTGCTGGAAGAAGATGTGTCACCCCTGGGTAGCCGCTGAAGGATCTTGGCAAAGTTGTCCATCATCGCGTTCTGTTGTTGCTCGAGGGCCTCTTCAAGCAAGATTTTGATAGGATCTCCCGCCCCCTCGTCTCTCTTTTCATCCGCCATGGGAGGCCGTCAGGATTTGCGAGGCTGTTCTTGCAAAGGTTCGACCAGTTCAAGCCCTAACTCCTTATATCTTGACCTCGTTGGAGACATGCAAAGAAAAACAGAGAAAGAGAAGACTGCTATGATACCACTGATTCGGATTTAAGCATGAATGCAAAAAATTACAAATATAACCATAAATACAGAGATGTAGCAGAAATAATACTTCATTTCATTAATGTAAAATATTGAAATATGCCTAGTAATAGAAATGGAAACAAACTAGCTCGGGTGATGGTAGCTTATCCTCGAGGAGAGATGTGGCAGCTACATGCCTCTGAATTGCCTTATAATGAGGCTCAAATGCCTTTTTATTATTGAACAATAAGAGCAAACCCTAAAAAACCAAAACCCTGACTCGAGGAGATGTAACACCAAGAGTTTATGGGCCTGTTTGGGGTTAGTTCGACAACCAACCTCCCGGGGTTGTGACTTGGTCATATTATCTTTGTTTGACGTGCATGATACCTCGTTGGAAAGATCTCCCTAAGAACTACGATGGAAAAATGATTTTATCAAAAAATTGCTAGCAGTAGATTGCTAAAAAAGCGTCGTTTAGGGCCTTAAAACGGCTCCGGAAGTTTAGGACCCCAAAAACTGCTAAAAATAGTAAACTGTGCTATAATTAAGGAAACTGAAAAACTGAAAGAAACAATGTTGGGGGTCCAAGTAGAATTGGCGGGTGGCCACCAATATCCACTTGGATCAGGAAATTGCATCAACAATATATACAAGTTTATAGGTAGGAGCAAAGAAAGTTTCCACAAGAGTCCCATCTAGTAGCTATAATATTATTAACTTAGATGCAAGTTGAAGGTAGCTAGGAGACAGTGGTCCAATTATCATTGAACCTTATGCTATGTAACTAGGAGAAAATACTCCAATTCCCATTGAACCTTTAGTCACTAGTCAAGATGAGTTTCTTGCATATTATCCTTATTCTTGCTACAAGTAATCCATTTTAGAAAATTTACCTATCTCTTTTCCAATTACATGTAGCAAATTAAAATATAATCCATTAGACATTAAGAATAAATCCCTAAAGTGGCACAAGAAGCTTCAATGTTTGTGTTTAATTTCGTACACTATGTAACAATGGCTTATATTAAGAATTTTTAGCATGTTGCAACACTTGATTCTAATCAATTGGTTTCTCAAAATAATTATACTACAAATCCATCTACACTAAACCAAGAAGACAAAACTAAAGGGTTATTTTTACTATCTGCTCCTTTCATAGGATAGCCACTAAATAAAAAAATTGCATCAACAGGTTATGTAGGTTCACGAGTAGGATTAAAGAAAGATTCTACAAGAGTTCCATCCAATATAATATTGTTCATATTAGCTACAATTTGAAGATATAAGAGTCCAATATGGATGAAAGGTATCATCCATTTTGTTCAACTAATATACAAATATATTTAAGAGTAGACCATACACACAAGTATGGACATTACACTAGATTCTAGATTCATCTTTTTTGTAATAAAAGAATCGACAACTAATCCGATTTCGTACTTGCGTGACACATGGTCAATTCTTATAACTACCACTATATCTCTAGATACCTATATATGTCCCTCTTAATTAAAATACCCCGAATAAATTCTATTTGTTATGTCATTTCTATTAGGAAAAAGACTTACTTTCCTAATAAATTTGTTACCATAAATATTAAAATTCCCAAAAACATTATTTTTTCATAACATAAATCCTAGCTACTAATAAATCTCACAAGTCTCATGTATTATTCGAAACATCCATGGCCCATCAACAATTGTTTGCCTTTGTTGAGAAACAAATGGTTAAATATCGAGTGTACTTGATATACACATTTATTCTTCTCTTATCAAGCTAAAAAGATAGAACTTATAGAATTGAATAAAGTTAATAAATTATGTGAGAACAATATTTTTACAAAAGGGCTCCTTTTAGTAAAATTTTCAATTGAATGAAGATTTAAACGTGAGTGATTAGTTTTTGTCTAAAGATTATATATTTATTAAAAGTAAAACCTTATACATTGCATTGCATTTCCTTTTGCTATCAAAAATATTTTTATTAGATAGTTTGATAAACATTCAATATATATGAATTACACTTTCATCCTAAGCACCCCAAACATAAAAAAAAACCTTTTTTCCCAGTACATTGCAAACTTTTATTTTATTTAATCAATATCTCAAACTTTTAAGATCCTAACACTGCACAAGAAGATGATGCATGAAGGTATGATCTTAGACAAAAGGGAATCCTTTGAGTTTAAAGTGTATTTTTATGAGAAAAAGGTTAAATATATAAAAAAATAAAATTAAAATGAGTGGGCCTTTTATAAATAACCAAAAGAGTAATTAGTGAAATAAATTGAAGAAGTCATGTCATTAATTAAAAAAACGCATAGTAATAATAAATACCATACATTCAACATTTAATAGTAAAATACAATCATTTATAAACAATTAAGATGGTATGTTTAATTTTTAATGAGAAATAACATTAATAGTTATATTATGTTTCTATAAAGAAATTTAAGGATGTTTATCCACATATTTTTAGAATGATTTAAATGTTTTTAAGTTGAAAGTTTCAAAATATATGATAATGAATCAACAATTTTATTTTATATTATTTATAAACATTATTATTCACTTAATGAGAACCATGATCTTAAAAGACAGTTTTGGCTCTAAAAATATATATATTTTGGGTTAAAAACATCAAAATCACTTTCCATTTCAAAAAGTGGTGCTAAGGATAGTATTTTTTTTAGTGAAGGGGAGGTTAAAATCACCTCCTTTTACAACCATAGCTATACTAGAAACATAATATGTCAACAAAAACCTTAAAATCATCCACATCGAATTAAAAAGTAACAATAATAACAATGACATAATTTTTTTTTTGATATTTATATTTTTTAATTTTGGAGGTTTAAATGAAAACTTATTTGAAACCTCTGGACTTGATTTCAACCAAAACTTTAAAATTGACCCTCATATCAAAAAGCGGAGCTCTTAGTAGCACCCCCTTTTTTTCAAAGGACCTTATAGGAATTTGATATTAAAATGAAAATCTGGTTTCTGGGCCAAAGCCCTTACATAATTCTTCATTTTCCACAGTTATATTGCATTAAGAAGTCCAAAATATTACTAATTTATGCTTATGACAATTTTTACCTATTGTTCTAAACAAATGGTTGTTATAATCTCTTCAAAAAACTCCTAATATCAACATGTACTGACATAACATCAATAGATTTCAAAGTGTGATAAGTTATCTGGTAGATGGTGGTCCTGTTCATCCGCTTCTCCTTGCAGTTGAATTTTCCATCCTTGTTTTGTTGCTCCTCTCTCCCAAGCGTTTTTGGCATTTCTCTTCACACACCCCTCACTAGTCTTACCTCTTCCAGAGTGAGATTTTCTCTATTACTGATTTTTTCCTCAACCTCTGCTAATCGAATGTCCAAAGCTGCTAATTTTGTTAACAACCTAAAATTTTTCCATCCTGCTTTGTAATAATTCATATTTAGTATCCATTAACAACTGATATGTATTCCTCTCCCTTTCCTCTGTAGAACTCCTTTGCTTCAGGGTGTTCAACAACACTTCCACTAGCTAGAATAATAGTTCCAAGAGTTGGTTCATTTTTGTTTACTCGTCCTCATGGATGGATGTCATTGGATCTATAATGAAAGCTTGTTACTGCTCCATGCTTTGAGTTCCGAGAGGTGATAACCACCCCTGCTTACGACTATAAACACTCAACAACCACACAAAGTGAGTTCGAGAGTTTAAATCGTTGAGCCATAAATATCCTCTTCTACCTCTATTCTGCCACCTTGGAGCATTAATTGAAAAGGCTTCGAAATCCATGCTTGGATCATGACTATTTCCTTGGAATGACTATCAATTAATATGGATGGAGAATAGAAATAAATCCATTATGTGTTAAATTGAATGCATTAGTAGGGATGGAGCTCCCCTCATATATGTATGCCAATTCCTTCCTTGAAAAATTAAATTGTGTGGCCATTTATGCACTCATGTTGCCTCGTACCTTCGTCATATGTTAAGTTGATATAGACAGGGGTACTCCTTCATAAATATTTGTGGATAGATAATTAATGAAGGCTATCGTTCCATTCCTATGAGCATCAGATTGTGGGCCAAAATCTGATTGTTTGGATTGTTATAGGCCATTTTGTCACATTTGGTGAATAGGCCTTCAAATAGGATCATTCACATCCTTTGAACACTTTGTCATCCTCCCTACATAAATCCCTAAGTATGTCTCTCTCATATCCCTGAGTTTCTACCTAAATATGCTTTATTTCATTCATTTTTAGGACCAGCACACCTTGGAACCTCATTAGCCAACGTTGAATATCAGGTTTCCCTAATCTGCACCCGTGTTGATCACCAACAGGTTGCTCACTGTTGGGGGTGCGCTGATTCTAGAAATTCAAGAAAATGAAAAAAAAATCCTGAAGCATCCTCTCCCAAAAGCTTCCAGGATTTGTTATAACTATTTACCTTGGACAAAAGTCTCAAATCCTATCCTATCCTCCTTGGAGCTTTCATCCCTTATCACTTGATCTCATCCTCCCATCAAGAGTGGATCTCAAGACCAGATTGGTAAAAGGATAAGAGTTCATGAACTACCTCCTTCACTTGTATATTTACTACCATCCATAGGCAAGGGATTGGATTTTGGAGAGTGATTCTACCCTTATGTTTCTGATGTGAGAGATATCATTCTATGTATTAGGATGATTAGAGGTGCACCTTGTGAAAAGGAAAGGACAAGTCAACTTAGAGGAGCTCTTATACAAGATCAACACCTGTTTTTTGCTGTAATTCACTCCATTTCTATTAATGCAAAGAGTTCTTTGTTTTCCTATATATGATTTTATGATTTCATGTATTCGATACTATGTTGATCTATTGAATAAAGTGATTAGATTATGCTACATAGATCTTGTAGATCATTGGATTGTGTTGTCTGATTGTGCAAGTTCTAATTATAACGATTAGAGTTAGGATTGAAGCATACAACCCAAGGAAGGAGTGAAGCATAAAACAAATTCTAGGTAGGCTTCATCCCATTATCTATTTACTTTAAGGAAAAAGTTAGTCCCTTTGTATTTTTGTTGTTTTAGGTCAGTCCACCAGGCCTAGGGAAGATACTTCTATCCGTAGTCATAGATTCCATATAACAAATTGGCACCACACTAGGGATCAGTGTATTCCCTTGGTGGTTTCTTTGTTGATTGTTCTTGTCTTACCTCTTTTTGATACCTTTATTGTCTTATTCAGTCAAGAGCAGACCTAGGAAGACCTTTCATTAAGTCTCAATTGCAATCTTTGTGTCAGAACCTTGCATCCCTTGACCAACACACCCTCTAGTATTGAGATATAGCATTGCACCCCAACTAAGCCTTCTTTGTGCCTTCATTGCATAGCACTGGTGCCCCCTTTTCACTTGTGTTGGCCCCTGTTCATGCACACATTTTCCTTTATCTTGATTTATCAACCTTCTTCCAACTGCTCTTCCTTGAGTCTTTAAGTGTCTTGCAGTCTATTTGAAGCTTCCATTTGGTTTGCTTTCATTTTTTAGTGCCTTTGGTAAGTATTTGCTTAGATTTTCCTTCGTTCTTATCAATAGGTCATTTTCAAATTGATTTTGTTTGATCGTTGAGAGCTTATAAGGATTGATGTTTTAGTCATCATTATGAAAAGTTTGTTTGAACCAATGATTAAAATTTGCATCTTAGTTTTCTTCATTTTCGAAAATTAAGTGTTTGAAAAGAAAAATCTTTGCATTTCCATTTAGGGTTTTGTGTGTGCATCAACATTGGAATAGTTGCATTTAAAAGGGAATTGTACTTTTCACATTGTTTGCTGCATACTCTTTGTCTCTTCCCTTCCTTAGATAGATTTTCTTTGAATGAGAAAGATTTCATTTTCTCATGCTAGTTTTCACTTTAGGATATTCAGGTGAAATTCGTGGTGAACCCCAAAACTGAGACTTATTTGAAGATAAACATTAAAATTTATTGAATCAACCTAAGGAGCATTTGTAACATTAACACAAACACTTAGAGGCCTAGGCTAGAGATGTGTTCCGACGTCGTTAAACATAGGAGCTATCATTATTTGCCAACGTTGTATCCCTGGAGTGAAATCCCGTTCCACATACATGAGTGTATAGGATTGTTCTCCATGTACCTTCAGGTCTATTGGATAGTGCTCCACACACGTAAAGTATATGGGAACACTCTCATTGAACAATTACACGTTAGAAACCACTAATATGGACCACACTTCCACGTACTATAGAGTATATTTTGGAAGTCCCCTATAGGTTGCTATCCTCACCATAGGTAACCAAGTCAGTCGCCTTGTATATTGTGATACACCAAACACAACATTTAGGGAGATTTCCTGCACATATGTTAAGTCCTTGGTTTGCCAAGGAGTATATTATAGTTCACGGTTGCTTGGTAATCCTTTATGCCTATATTACCCTCCTTTTTATTTATTTTTGTTTTAATTTCTAAAATTTACTATCCAACGTGGAAGAAAAAAATCCCCCGCTCAATCATTCGTGAAGAATGCAAAATAAGCCTCCTCTTCCACCAGAGGATACTCCTGGCCATTGTTAGAAGCATAAAAAGACACAAACTACTGAATCAGGAAATTCAGGAACTAATTCTGGTTCTCCTGCTAAAAGTGATCAACCAAAATCATCTTTCCCTTTGAGTACTGAGCCTGAGATTACCTCTACTTTTTTTTATGAATTTGACACAATCGAAACAAAAGTACCTGAAGCCTTATTGCATGAGGTTATTGATCCTGAATTTCCTAAGTCAAAAACTTTATTACATGAGGTTATTGAACCTGAGGTGCCTAATCCACCTTCATCTATTACTTCATGACCTTCCCCTTCTCTTCCTTTGTCTCAAACATAACCTCCATCCATATGTCTTGGACCCGATGATGAATCTCTTCCATGCGGTCTTGTGAGTATTGAAGAGATCACAAAAGAAGAGCCTCGTCCTTCTACTCCTGTTAATTGGAGTGGACCCAATTTTTATCAGACTCAACCTCTTCCTCTTCAAAATCCAACACAAACTCCTTTACCTAATTCTTTTGACTCACTTGCATATTTCTCGTGACAATATTCATTGGGATTGTTAACCATGACTAGATCCGATATGACTTCCCAACCTTTGTCCACCACTATGGTTGAGACATATAATGTTTATTCCTCATCCATGTTTGCAACATCACTAGAGGAACATCTGTATGGTGGCCCGTCTGTCCCACCTGGCTATCAGTCTTTATATGGTACCTTATCTGGTGCAACTTCAAGAACTTGAACCTATCCCATGTCATCTATTTTAGGAATTCCATCTGGAACTTACCTTATGAACACTACTAAGCCTACTCCTCCTCCTACACCTACACCTACATTGAACATCTGGATGACTCTTATGTTAGTGGGAAAGGATATATTCAACAACCTAAGTCTCCTTATGTTGGGTTCCCTCCATCTGGGGTGTAATTGTCTCCATCATCTCCTCTGCCTATGGCAGGGGGAAACCTGTCATTTTTATACCTCAAATTGGTAATCAACCTTATTATAATCCTCCTTATCCCGGGATGGATGCCAGTGTTTGGAAACCTACTCTAGCCGTCCAACCTGGTTCGATTTTAGATCGATTGTTGAATTTTCAACCTGTGTCGTCTTCATCTCAAATTCCTACCCTTCAATATGTACCTCAACAAGCTCAATTACATGTAAGTCAACATTTATAGGCTTCTATTGAATCTCAACCTATTCTGTCAGTATTTGGTACCCCTAAGGTTCCACTTACCCAACCTTTACAAGGTACCTTGCAGTTTCATTCGCTTGGGCAAGGTATTCCTCAAATCCTAGTAGGATAAACTATGTATGGTATGACACAGCCTCAATCGAGCCCACCTTATGCCGGGATGATGAAAAATCTTGCAAGACAATAGTATAGACCTTATCAGGGTATTCCTCAAGTGCCTTTTCAAGGCCAACACATCTAAACCCAACCATTCTAGCCTTTATGGGGTTATCCTAGAGTTGGTCAACAAGGTTACACATATGTTGGTTACCGGAATCCTCCTTATTCCGGTGCCCAAGTTCCTCTTTATCATAACCCTCCTTATCCGAGAACACAAGTACCTATTTCTCAGGCTATTCCTTCCTATCCAGGCTATCCTCCACTAGATTTTAACCGACAGTTACCTTTTGTGGCAACTCTCAAATTTCCAGACTTGACTTGGCTCACCAACAATCCTATTGCTCATTCGCCTTGGTGGCTAATAATTCCTACTAAATTCTCTTATGATATCCCAAAATTCAATGGGAATCCTTGAGAAGACCGATCGACCCATGTCATTACATATCATCTGTGGCATTCTTCAAACTCCATTAACGATGATTCCAATTGATTACGTCTTTTCCAACGTACTCTTAGAGGTATCACAACTAAATGGTACATTGAATTACCTAGAGCTTCGTTTCATGATTTCAGTTTCATAGCTACCACCTTCCTCACACATTTCTAGTTACCCATCGATATGAAACTAGAATGAAAATTTTGACCAACTTTAAACAAAATAATGATAGTCACATCTTAGATCACGTTCTAGTTGGTTAAGACCTATGTTCTAGATCAATTATTAGCAGAATGGTCCATTAAATCCCTGTTTCCATCTATCACATAGGATGTAGCTAAAGGCAAGGTCATGACTAAAGAGCAAGTGATTGCTTGTGCCCAATATTTGGACCTCATCTATACCCAATATGGCACGCTCTATGAGAATATATAATATGCTCTGATACCTTCAAAAATTGTTCCTCACACTCCTGGTAAAAAATCTCATGCTATTGATGGAATCATTGGTTCTTACAGTTCGTAGATGGTGAGTAAACCATATGGTGCTACTCTCACCGCATCTGCCCAAAAACCTTCATCCAATCCTCATACGGCTTCTACTTCCAAGATAAATTTCGTTTCATCTGATAAAGGAAAATCTCAACAACAACCAGGATGTAAGAAGAAATGAAAAGGCAAAAAGAAGAAAGATTCTTCACTACAGGATAAACAAAAAAACCATCCCTCTAGTGAGAAACAGAAGCCTCGCTACCCATGCTTGATTTTCAATGAGAAGCACTTTAATCATGACTATCCTCACTACATGGAAGTGAACCAATTTCTGAAATCCTCCACTTCTCCCACTGTCGGTTGACTGACCTGTTTCCCAATCAAGAGACCCACATGGTTGCTCAGGACCCTTCTTCCTCTAACACAATTTTAATGCTTTCCTCCATGAAGCCTAAATATGATGTTATGGTGGTTACTCAGAATAAGGGCTATGGTAATGTGAATCCTCCAAATGGTTAGGATACTAATCTACCTACCAGTCTTACATCACCTGCATCTGATCCCACTCCACCCACGATTGATATAGAGTTAACTATTAAGCCTCCGAAGGGCGTCATTCATAAATATGATTTCAACCCTCGTGACAGGGCTACTCAAAATTATAATGTAGTTGAATAATTGGCTCAGTCTCCATCATATATATCGATTCTTGAGGTGTTGCAAAACTGTCCTACCCAAAAGAAGGCTTTGCTTTCAACTATCAGATGTGTGGATCCTTTAGATTCCAATTTAGTTGTTTTTAGTCATGAAAACTATACCACTTGCCTTCCGACTCAATTGGCCTTTACATCGAGGTCATTTTCTGTGTTAAGAACATTAATTGTTCTATTGTGGATGAGGGGGCCTCAACTTGTATCATATATATGTCTTGATGGAAAGCGATTGGTTATCCTCAGTTAAGTCATTCACCTACCACATTGAAATCTTGTGATGGGAGAACGCATAAACCTTGTGGTATTCTGAACTCCTTACAAGTAGAATTAGGGGGAAAAACTGTATCCATAGAAGTTGAATTCCTTGAAGAACCTCTTGATTATAATCTTCTAATGGGTTGCACGTGGTTTTACACTATGGATATTATCGTTTCGACCTATTTATGTATGATCACCTTTCCTCATAAGGGCGGTATTGTGGCCATTGACCAACTCACCTTCTTCGCCTCTGATTCTCATGTTACTAGAGTGTCCCTCTTATAGGGGGAACTCTACACTCTTATCAGCATATCAAGGTTGGATTGCTGAAATATTCCTCACTCATGGGAACATTTTCGCTCCCTCGTCCTCCACTTCCCAACAGTTCACCATCAGTTACTTATATCAATATGATATCATCTTCTACTATCTCAACTAACCCATGGATTGTACCAAATGAACCTAACATCCATAGTTTTGGAAACCAAATACCGCTTCACCTCATTGAGATTGATTAAAAAGCCATCTATTTAGCTTGTGTGACATGTTCCTATTCTTCCATCAACTGGGTCGATCGATCATTGGATTATGGCATGTCTTCTGATCCATTCTCTCATACATTCTCTATCGATGAGAGAATCATGGAGATCATGATGCCAACCAATGCGCAATGGGGTGATTGTCACGATCATTCCTCCTTACCAGATTCCATTGAGGATAATCTTAGTGATATGTATTTACCCAATATCGTCGAGTCTTTCACGAATTATGTTTCTATTCATGAAGTTGATTTCAAAAAGAATATCTTGAATATCGAAGAGACGATACCTCTTGATATCTTTGTTAAACCAGGGATTGTAAAAAATCTACACATTGGTGCATCTTGCTCTCCATTCAAGATTAAGACCTATAAAGCCCTATTTTAGGAGTTTCGAGATGTCTTTGCCTTGACCTATGAGGAAATTCCAGTTATTGACCCAAATATAGTGGTGTATGAGATTAAAATGCATCTTTATGCTAAACCAGTATGACAATGCCTCCATCTGGTCCATCCCAAGAAGGCTTCCATAATAAAGAGTGGATTTGAAAACAATATTCATGCTGGTTTCATATACCTCGTTCCTTTGACCGATTGGGTGTCAAATATTGTCCCTCTCATGAACAAACATGGGACAATCCATGTATCTGGTGATTATCAAGATGTAAATTGTGCTTGTTCAAAGGACAATTGGCCAACCCTGTTCATATAACGGGTTGTTGATGACTGTGCCAGTTGTGAAATCTATTCATTTATGGATTGTTTCTCTGGATATAATGAAATCAACATTCTCCCAATGGATCAACCTAAAATTGCAGTTATCTATTCCTAGGATACATTTGCCTACTGGAAACTCCTATTTGGTTTAAAGAACGTTGGGTCCACATTTCAATGGGAAATGTATTACGCTTTTCACAACATTAAAAAATATGTAACCTTATTTGGACAATCTCCCTACTCATTCTAGATATCGGGTGACCACTCGATGCATCTGAAGGACATTTTATTATGATGTAGACACTATAATATTCAACTAAATCTGCACAAATGTGTGTTATGCATTAGTTCTGGTTGACCTCTTGGATTTGTTATTTCAAAACATGGATTTTGTATCAATCCTCTAAAAGTATAGGCAATCATCGATTTGCATGTGCCCTCTTCTCTCGTTCATCTTCAATGACTCCAAGGGAAAGCTAACTTCCTATGAAGGTTCATCCCTAATTATGTTGAGTTTACCAAAGGATTCACTCACCTACTTAAGAAACGAGATCACTTCCATTGGGACAATGCTACTCAAACGAAGTTTGATGCCTTGAAATATGTAATAGTTTAGGCATCTCTCTTATATCCCCTTCATTACCAATAGTATTATTTCCTGTATCTCGCTGCTGCCATTTCTACTATAGTAATGGTATTGGAACAAGAAGACGAGGTAGGGACTGAACATCCCATATATTATATGAGTTGGAATCTCAGTGATATTGAAGTTAGATATAGCCACGTAGAAAAGTTGGCTTTGGTGGTTGTTCAAGTCGTTCAAAGGTTCCACCATTACATTTTGCTTCGGAAAACTATGGTTGTTTCAGATTTGAAACCTATGACATATATTTTGTCACGTCAATTGCTGGGGGGAAATACTCTAAAGGGATCATCATCCTACAAGAGTTTGACCTAGTATTCATCAAATCCAAGTGAAAGAAATACCTAGTTTCATTGAGCTTAGGTGAGACCTTCCTTTCCCTGATTCTGAATTGACATATGATGATTCCATCCCTGACGAGTCATTATTTCTAATTTCATCATTTGACTTGTGGTATGGAGACATTCTGATAGATATCTAGACCCATACTTTCTGGTCCGATATGTCTTGCTTTGAGTAGCGACGTATTCGATACCAAGCCAAAAATTACATCATTATTGGTGACACCCTCTATCGACACAATATTCATACAATTTTACAAAGGTGCCTCACATATGGGGAGGCTAAGAAAGTATTTAATGAATACCATTCGAGGGAATGTGGCAGTCATTTGTCTATTTATGCTACCGCGTAGAAGATCCTACACGTTGGTTACTTTTGGCCTACCATTTTTCGATACTGTATTCTTGCTGTCCAGAAGTGTCATACATGCCAAATTTATGATCATAAGACTCGTGATCTGCCTGCTCCATTGCATCCTGTTATTGTCATCGGACCTTTTGCAAAATGGGGCATCAAATTCAGGACATGTAACCCTCACTCGGCCGTGGGGCATGGTTATATCATTGTCACAGTAGATTATTTTACTAAATAGGAAGATGCGATTCCTATATTTAACAATATTGATGAAATGACTGCATATTTATTTTTCAATCATGTTATCGCACGGTTTGGTGTTGAACAAGCTGAAGTTATGAATCACGAAAAGCATTTCCAGAATCATATGATGTTCAAACTAACTGCTAAGCTCCACTCGTTACTATCCTCAGGCTACTGAAAAGGTTGAGGCTATCAATAAAGTTCTCAAAACTATGCTTCAACATATGGTACGGGTCGATAAATCAGACTGGCATTTGCTTCTTTATGCTTCCTTGTGGGCATACTGAACCTCAGTAAAGAATGCTACTAGATTTATACCCTTTCAATTGATTTATTGTTTGGAAGCAATCCTTCCAATCGAATGTGAGATTTCGTCACTCAAACTAGTTGTAGAACTTCTTCTTGCCACTTCCATAGAAGAGGAACATCTTTTACATCTGACCTATTTAGATGAGCCACAACGTGATGCCACTTTAGCTAATGAAGCTCATAAAAGACATATCAAGGCGCAATATGACAAAAGTGTCAAGCCTCGTGTCTTCTCGGAAAGAGACCTTGTTCTTTTTTATGGTCAAGAATCTGATAAGTTAGGGCCAGGAAAGTTCCAACCTATGTGATCACGTCCATATATTTTCAAGTGTGTTCTTGCAAGAGGGGCCTATAGGTTAGTCAATTTTGATGGAGTTCCATTGGCGAAGATTAGAAACGGGTTGTACCTAAAGAAATACTATGCTTGATCTCATGCGTAGTACACTGTGTACATACTGCATAGGTGCCTTGAGTGTATTTGTAGTGTCTCTTCAGAGTTTCCTACGGTTTCTGTTGATCCCTTTTACGTTTGGTTTGTAGATTTAAACATCCCTTGAACTGTATTTTGGTTATGCTAATTGTGCTAGTCGTAGTACTCAGAACCTATCCTCTGCAGCATGGGATATTTTTGCTCTAAATAGCGAGTTAGTGAGTCTATAAGGTATTTGTATTGGTCTCTCTACCAACAACATCGCTGAATATAACGCAATGGTCGAGCTACTCTCTGATGCTATTTGGCATGGTATCCACTCTTTAGTCATCAAACTTAGACTCATATCTCGTGGTACTATAATTCGCTAATGTTTATTCAATTAGAAGTCCTACCATCCTTTGCATGTTCTTAAGGGTTCACATTCTAAAAAGACATTTTGATTTCATACAATGTGAACACATTTATAGAAATCTAAACACATTGAGATATGCTCTTGCTAATTATGTTTTAGATAGACATTTGCAATGAATGTAAATAAGTTTCAATAAACATCATATCTATTGAAAGCATAATAGGACATAGAAACATTGAAGATATATATATATATATATATATAATATATATATATATATATTATATTATAGAAACTTCCTTTTACAAAATTTGAGCCTAGGATACATTTGGCCACACGGACCATATAGAAAACTACATTCAAATATCTAAGTAGACTAATCAAAATTCTCATGATAGTATGCCACTGCATGAGCTATCTTGCGTAGTAGCCGACCAATACGACTAAGCACTTCAATAGTGTGTTGTTGAAGTCGCATTGGGATCTGGTCGATCACGGTCTCATCTATCCCATGTGTCAACCCCCCCATGTGGCACTCCACCTTTGTTAGGATCTCAGCTACATTAAGATCCCGTAGCGCATCCTGTCCTACTGAAACAAATTGTACTGGTTCTACTACCACTTGTGGCTGTTCTCCTACATGACGGAGATGTGAAGCACCTATTGGTCGAATAGGACCAATATCTGCATGAAAAAATCATTAGTTTAGTCTCAAAAACATCAAAAACACAAAAGAATTGTAAAACTTTCAAAAATTAAAATGGTTGATATATCTTACCTATAACACCCCATTGCTCACCCTCAGGAAGCACGAGCTTAGGGTCGTCACAAAAATCCATCCATGCGTATGTATAATCATTGATCATAATGAACTATCTACGCAACCATCCAAAGAAGGCTGGTGAGAAAGTGATCATCGACAGACTTGCATGTTGGGACATATGATCTAACTCGACATCAATGGGCTCGAGTCTAATTTGATGAGGCTCTAGTGATGGAACCCACTCTAGAGAAAAAGAGACCAAGATGGAACTATAACCAAAGTTTTTCAACTTTCCTTCTTTTTCTTTAGACAACCGTTCTTCCATATTGATCAACTCTCCCTCGCTCCAATTGAAAACTCTTCACTCCAAACACTCCACACCATATTGCATGTATGAATTGCTAGCTACATGAAGTGTTGAGCTACCAGCCAATCTAGAAATGATGAATAAGATCATTCTTAAAGGAAAATGGGTTACATATTTTATGCTAATCTTTCCATCCCTAGTTGGCTTGGTTTGAGGTCTGCAATAAGTGGAAATATAATCTTTCATTGTTTCTCCACCCATTCTCCCACCTAGGAGAGAGACGGGGGCGCCTATCATGAATAAACCTGTCAGAAAATATATTCCTCTACCATTATCTCAAGCATATGTTCCTCATACCAAACCAAACCCTTTAACATCCACTATGGGGTCATGTTTCCTTGTCCCAAGGTTGCTTGGATAGGTGGGATGATGACAACTCGCTCCCCACCCTTTTGCTTAGATAATACCCTATTCGAGGTGAGAAGAAAAATGATTATCTTGTTCACCCAAATTTAATTTCCACGAGTAACATAATGAATTTATATTAATTATATTATTATAATGGCTCAACCTCATTGTTAAATCATAAAGAACCATGTTCCCTTATCTTCAAGTTTGAAGATAAGTATTTTACATAGAAAAAATATAATAAATAAATTAGAAAAATAATTAACATATATATATATATATATATATATATTATATTATTTTCTATATGTTGAATATTAAAAAAATATAGAGAGAATATTGAATACTAATGAACACATATTCCAAATAAGCACATGCATTACATTTAAGACATGAACACCTACCCCAAGAATGACATGTTTAGGTGAAAACAAACAGTAGAACCCTATGAATTTCAAATCACTAGGTTTTAACATTTGTATGTGTTAATTCTCCTCGTGGGATGATTGGGTGGTTGTCTCACTAGGATGTTATCCCTACCACCTAGTTTCAAATCCATGGGGGGACACTATGGTTCCCATAGTAAGATTGGAAACATAGGCAACCCATTGGAGTCTAGGATCTTGACTCCAATATCTAGTGGTCTCCGCACATCTTGGTTCTAGGATAAACTATGAGTTTACTATGACCTTTTGATATATCTGGCTTGTGGGTTGTTGGATATACTCTTGGTGTTATTGTGGTAGCTACAAGGTTTGGTCATAGTCCTTTGAACACATTACTCCAACGAGTTATCGATTCACCATGGTTTAAAAAAACAAAAAAATAAACATTTGTATGTGTCAAGTTACAGTATTTGTCATCCTTTTTTTTTTTTCTAATTGTGTTTTTGCATCCTCTATGGCAACGATGTTGTAATGTCAACATAAACACAATAAAAATATAATTAAAAAAATAAAATAAGAGGCACAAATCTCTTAATAATTAGAATTATAAAGATAAAAAATAAATTGATTATTTATAATTTTAACTATAAAATTATAAAGTTAAATTAAACTATAAATTGTCATGGTTTACATGCCCATGGTATTGCATAGCCCATGGTCTTTGCTATGATGAAACCTATTTAAAGGCTTGATAAAACCCATTATGGAATGCAAGAATACCAACTTAGATCCATCTTAACTCCATATTTCATCCTTCTTGGTGTTAGGTAGATCTAGATCTAAATTTTAGATAGATCTACGCTTGTTAAATTTTAAATATTGTTTTAATTGTATTTTATTTTATTTTACATATCTCTATATTATTCAAAAAAAGGTGTATTGTTTTTTATTTAATTTGATCTTAATGTTTTAGGATTATTTATTTATTTTCAAATTGATTTATTTATTAAAACAATTAAATGTTTATTTTGGGTTTTTTTCTTTTTCTTTTTCTTTCATGTGTTTTTTTAATAAAATATTTTTTATTTATAATTTTGTTTATAATAATGTTGGGAATTTGGGTCATTGTTTCTAAATATTACAAATTTATTTAAAGAAAATAATGTTTTTTTATTTTTTTTTGGGTAAGATTAGAGCATTTATATTACATTAAAAAAGATAGATATATATTGCTATTTTTCACTACTCGTTAGCCACTTGGAAAACCAGACCAATCACATAAGCTAATTTTTATTATTTATTTTATTTTTATTTTTATATTTTTGTTTCTTGTTTTTCGATTTTTCATATTGTTCTTTACCCAATAGTCCGATAACAAAAAAATAGAATTGTTCATAGCATAACAAGCTAAAAATATACTTAAAAACATAAAAAAAACGACGTGAAAGTAAAGTGTTGTTGCATGATGTTGTCTTGTTGGTTTTCATTCTATAGGTGTGTCCTTTGGTCTTAATGGTTGTGGCTCTCTGCTAGAGTCGGATGAGGAAAAATCCTTGTTTGTCAAGTTATTGGCAAGAAGCGTGACCTTTAGGATAAGTTTATTAACCTTCTTGAGCAACTTAGCGATCCATATGACTAAATCTTGTTATGTGTTTTACTTCTCTATGAGGCCTCATCCCATTAAGGTTTTTATGCGGCAATACAAATTGATATTTGCATGTAGGAGGTTTTTTTTCCATGGTAGAATTCCTAACATCCCATTACAGTCCCTTGTCTCTTGCTCTATATGTCTATTAGGGATGAATCTTTGAGATTGCCAAACATGTTCCTCCACTTTGGTAAGCTGTAGGGATTATGTCCCTGTAGCGTTCCATTGCTGCTCTAGTGGTTGCTTGGGCTTATGTGCAGTGAGAAGAAGATGGATTGAGATAAAAAGGGGGGGGGGGTGGGGGCAAGTCATCCTTGCTGATTTTTCAAGTGCAATAGATACAAGCACATTATTTATAAAAACTGATAATTACTTCTATTGATGTTATTTTTCTTTTAATTTTCTAGCATATCATTAATCAATTATACTTCAGAAATTCAACCATATAAAGGAAGTACGACAATAGAGATCAAAATGCACAAAGAGAGCACAATATTTACCCTAGGAAAACCCACAAAGGGGAAAAACCCAACAACCTTTTCAATAAATAAATTCTTTTGTTCAACAAGAGATACACCTACACCTCTAGTCACCAACTAGGTGACAATGACCTTCAATAAGCCTATGGTCAAATATCCAAGTCAAGCCTTCTAATATGATCCAACAACTTTCTCTTCTGATCTACCCTAGGCCGAATTTCAGCCTCCTAGAAACTGCCAGAATCCTAGAATTTCAGCCCCCTGCAACTTCCCAAAAATTTTGCCCCTTGCAATTGTAGTTGCTCGGAAAAAAAGATGTGAAATGGAGAGAGAGGGTCCTTCCACATGTGTGATCTAGATAGAGAGAGAAAGAGGTGAATTTTATCCTTATTTTCATCCTCCTTGTCCTTTGGCTATATGCCTAGTAGATGCTTGCTTGAGAAGTGTGAATTTTTGTCCTTTAGAGGAGGTTGAACTGTCTATATATAGTGATTTGATGGGGTGTATGGGGTTTTCTTCTGCTTGGGCATACTTTAATTGGAGGGAGGCCAACTTGACTATTTTGGAGGCAAAATTTCAATTTCAGAAAATAAATTTCTTCTTTTAAAAGTCCAAATGGACATGACTTAAAAATATAATTTTCTTTTGAATCTAGCATGAAGAACATGCTTTAAAATAATCAATATAAATATGTCAAGGTCCAAAATATACATTATCAAGACCGATCATAGTTACAAAAATTCAACAATCCCTCTTAACTAGGGAGGTATTCATAATGACTGTCATAGGTGTTCTCAAGTTGACAAATTTCTCTATGAAAAGGTTATAATAAATGATTATCATCCTTGTTAGCATCTTTTACATCATCAACATCCTCATCAATATCATCATCAACTAGTTGGAATCTATGACATTGTTAGCATCAACTAGTTGGTACCACTGACCCATAATCTTGGTTGCTACTCTTGACCTAAACTACTCTTGGTTTACCATCCTGGTCAAATTATTTGACTCATGGTGACACTCCAAAGGCCACACTCTATTTGATCAACTGGGCCCAATGCTAAATGAGATCCTCATCCAATCTTGAGAGATTGAGCCTGATGTTGAAAGCTATGCACTCAATTGTGTGATCCTGAGCTTCTAGGACTATTCTCCCCAACTGGTCAAAATCTTTGACACAGGGAAAATAACTGTCCTTTGCTGGACCGTTCTCCCCAATTGGTCAATATATTTGACACAGGGAGAATGACTATCCATGATGTTATCAAATCAGTGCGTCCTCTCAAAAAGAGGGGTAATCTTCACAAGCCACAACTTGTACCTAAAATATATGAACTTCTCTCTGGATAGAGGCTTCGTCAAAATATTTTTTGTCTTCTCATTAGTGGAGATGTACTTGAGCCCTATTGCTCTCCTCTACACCATATTATGGATGTAGTGGTAGTTGATTTCGATGTGCTTCGATCTATCATGGAACACGAGATTATATGAAAGATTCACATAGCTTTAGTTGTCACAATGTATCACAATCAGGTCTAGATCCTGGTCGAACAATTTGGAAAACAAATTGCAAAGCCACATTGCTTAATTACAAGCTTCATTAGTTGCAATATACTCTACTTCTGTAGTGCTGAGTGCAACATATTTATGCTTCCTTCTCATCCATGAAATTATAGCAAAACCCAATCTGAAGCATACTCTTGAGATAATCTTCTTGTCATCTTCACTTCCTATCAATCAAAATATGTATATCGTTGCAGTAGTACATCACTGTTTGAGACATATCTCAAATCATAATTTATACTTCCACCTAGATATCTCAATATGCACTTTATTGTAATCCAATGCTCATGTCTCGTTTCGACCTGGAACTGTATCAGTGTGTTCATAGAAAAGTGAATGTACGGCCTGGTATTAACCAAATACATATACAAACCAATAAAAAATTGCCAATACATGGATGGATCTACCAAGTTAGACTCATAGCCTCTCAATTTCTTCAAATTAGTCAACATGGGAGTTGCCATGGATTTACAATCCATCATGCAAAACTTCTGAAGGATCTCAATAACATACTTTCATTGGCTAAGGAATATTTCTCTAAGCTTCTGCCATACTTCCAGTCCCAAATAATAATGCATCAAGCCAAGATACTTCATGTCAAACTTAGAGGCCAACCACCTCTTACACTAAATGATTTGAGGATTAACACATGTCAGAAATAAATCATTAACATATAGCACTAGAACCATAGGTGCCTTATTCACAACTTTGAAATAAAGTTTTGGATCAACATCACTCTTAGAGAATCCAAGTCTCGTTAGGTAGCTATCAATTTGAGCATACCAAGCTCTTGGAACTTTCTTGAGTCCATATAAGGCCTTCTTCAATATGTGAGACTCCCTTCCATGCACCTCAAAATCTTGAAGTTGCTATATGTACATCTCTTCCTCAATTACACCATCGAGGAAAGTAATATTTACATCCATCTGATGTAAATTCCAGCCCAATGAAGAAATAAGATAAATAATATATCTAATAGAGGTGTACTTGGAAACTAGAGAAAATGTCTCATTGTAGTATTCTCCCTCTTTGTGGGAGAACCCTCTAGCCATAAATCACACTTTATATTTGTCAATACTTTCATCTGTGTTGGACACCTAAACCTCTAAGGGTTGGTGTGGAAGCTGAACAGACAAAAGGAGTTTAAGAGACCACTTGGAATATGAATCCAAGGGTCACACCATGTACTATAAATGTATATCATTTGTTAATAATAAATGTACTTTCCTGCTTATCATTCATATTATGTTGTTTCCATGTGTGTGTTTAACATGGTATCAGAGCCATTATGTGTGGCTTGTGTAGTTTTCTTCCTCACAGTTTATGCCTTAGGTAGAAAAGAAAAAAATAACATGTGGCCATTACCTGCCAAGCTGGTCTGAGCTGCCTTGAATATTGCTGGTTTGTGCATTGCCTAGAGGCACAGAAGTGTGGCGCATCCTCCATCCTGCGAGAATGGCACGACTATGTGTGGTATGTCAAAATTTTTATGACTTGAGCTGGTTTGGTTAGTGTTATTAGTGGTATTACATAGTATTATATTGAGCAACGTGGTATTACTGTGTTATTGGTGTTAAATTGGTTTGTATTTCATTGGCTAATATAATACATCACATACACCTCTCTCCGCTGGTTGATCGCATACACCACCTCCCATACCACCATACGTTGTTGCAGTTTGGTTAATGCCCTCCCTATACCGCCTCCTCCACAATTTGGTAGGCCACCAATGGGGATGTTGGATATTGCTGCATAAATGTTGGAAACTGCAGCATTGCTCCTCTATTCTCTTCTGCTCTGCTTCACACTGCTGCCGCTGCCTGCGACCCCTCCTCCATACACGCTTTCTCATATTTGAAGACTACGAACTCTTTCATTAACCTCGTGCCACAACATTGGTCTTATTATGATGCTCTTTCTTCAAAGCTGATGGTTCGTGTCCTTGGCTGGCGCACATAATACATAATTGAAAACATGGGTTAACGCAGAGCTAGGAAGAATTAATACGAGAGATAGTTGAGATGCAATGGAAAGTTCTGCAAGTTAGGTTAAATAGGCCCTATAGCAAGTAGAATTTTAGATTTCAAAAGGTGTGAAGCCGCTCGACGGATAAGGAACCTTTTGAACTAAGTTTGGAACTTGAGCTTGCGCCTCCATTTTGATGTAATCTTATGCTGTCCTTGTACTACTTACTCTATTTGCTCAACCACCAGTTCTACATTCTCAACAAGCATCATACCTAACAGAGGACTTGAAAATTTCTCCAATATGTTGCGGCGAATTACGTCATTTGCATAGGAAACAAAGGGAACTGAGGGGAGACCGCCTTGAAATGCAGCTCTGAGTGATAAGACTAAAAGTAGAGTAATTAGACTTTGCTTCAATTGCGTGTCATCTTCGTCTTCTTCTCCTTTGTATTGCTGCATTCCATATAAGTCCCTGGAATAAGAAGTCCCCCTGGCTATGAGTATCACACGTGATACTTGTGCAGAAGAAACAAGTTGGAACTGGCCGGACTCTATGCAAAATATCCAATCATCTTCCTTCCTTTTGGGGACTAGCATTGCTGCAATTCTGACTGGATAATTCTGCCTCGACACCAGCCATGTGTATTACATGGGTTCTCTTGCCCCCTTCGCTGAATTGTTGAGCGACTATCCCTTAGCACTTGAAAGGATCAACCCAATGGTTAAGCCCGTGAAGAGAACCTAAAGATCGCAGGGTTAGCCTAGTCGTACCCGTATCGAAAAGGCATAGTTGAAGAGGATTGTTGATGTCAAATACCCTTGTGTAAGGTGAACCTGTGTAGCCATTTCTGAACCAACATCTAATTTTTGAGCAATGTCCCCATTATTGAATGCTAGAATGAAGTGCTTCAGGGGCTAACATGTATAGTTGAGCATAGTTCAGGGCTGTCAAAAATTGCAAGAATTAGGTTGAAACTGAGAAGTTCTGTAGAGAAGTTCGTGGGGCTTGGAGAGAAGTTCTATAGTTGTAGTTTGTGCAAGGACATGTCTAGACCAAAACTAGAGACGAAATCGAGTGGGATATAAGCCCATCTTGCTCACATATTGAACATGGAAGCTGTTGGTGCAATTTTCATATGACTGGGACGAGTTTTTGAGTTAATAACACTGCTGGACATGGCCAATTAAAGGCTAATATGTATGGTTGTTTTCCCTAAAAGGAACTGATAAGTTGGAGACATCTTTGCTGCCATTCACTACAGTCTTGCTTATTTTATATGAAGAAATTGATGATATTGTAAGCACTTGTTTTAAAAAAACTTGTAACAAAGTTTCACCCCAGGGATTCAGAGGTAAGCACTTCATCATCTGCCATTTCAAAATTGGAAAATGTAAGGCGCTTCTTATGTGCTTTCAAATTTGCAGTTTATGAGATTACGTACATGTTTGTAAGCCACCTTTTATGTGAAAAATTGGGGACTGTTTATATTCTTTAAAGTTGCAACAATTTGGCATTATTTAGGAGTTCAGTGGAAATTGTTTCAAGCCAAGACTATCCTTTGTAGATTGAATTGGTGTATTTTCCTAAAGGTTGTTCATATCAAAGATTGATTTGAAGTTGTTGCCATAAGTTTATATAAAAGAGCAATTGGTGTCCATCTTTTCCTCATTGTTTTAATATTTTTTGAGGTTAAAAATGGCTCCAATTAGTGCAATATTAGAGTTACTGGAAAATCTAATATTCTCTACTATGGATAATAAAATCAAAATCAAAAAGGATTTTCTCATTGATATTCATAGTTGTTTACAAGATGTACATGAAAAGATTGACTTTTTACAGCTTGAATCTTAGCTTCAGCAAGAAGAATTAAAACAGAGGAATCATCATTCTGAACCTATTTCTGTTCAAAACATTGAGACAACAACCCATCAACAACAGGTCAATAATGTTACAGTTCATTCAGATTTAGTACCCAATAAAGCAACAAGGTTACATGCAAATGCAGAAGTTCAGCTTGCACTTCCCAAGCCCATCATCAGACCTTGGGAAGAGCTTGTCCACAACAAGCACAAAACTGGTCTTGGATGTGACAAGGACTTGTCCTTCCATATTCCAGACTACTCCAAACCAATCAAATTTCAAAGTGCTGGATTTCTTCAGGACGATTCATCTTCACCCGCTCTTCATGATAGTTCACCTCCAACTGTTCTAGATTCTACCCCTCTTCCACAACAACAACAACAAAAATAGATTGTGAAATTCTAACACTGTGACCGAGTTGGCCATCTAAAATATCACTGTTTTGATCTTCATCCATGTAAGCACTGTCATAAAACTAGTCATTCTTCAAACAGATGCTTAAAAAACAAACCTCCTGCAAGAACAAAGATTCATCTTGGATGGATCACTTCTTGGCAATGGGCATCAACAACCAAGAAGATATTTCAATCACATGTTAGAACTTGTTCAAGAGTATTGAATAGTCTTACAGTTGAATTTTCTCCATCATCTCACCTTGTATCTGACAAGGGGGAAATGGTGGTCATCTATAAGATTCAAAGCCACACCAAGCGAGCCTCAACCACAACCTTCCACATCCGTTTTAGAATTGCAGCCCAAGACAAAGATGCCCCTGAGCATGCCTTCAGTTGGTAATTCCTTTTCAAAAAATTTGGGACACTTCCTCTAGCAGAAGACTTCAAATTCTTGCCAGTTTCGGAAGAATTCCAGGAATAGAGTTGGGGACACTTCCTCTAGCAAAAGACTTCATCTTCTTGCCAGACTTGGAAGAGTTCCAAGAACTGCATTAAGGATTCGAGAGTTGTTGGTCATCCTTAAACCATCACAGGTTGAGACTTCCCTTTTTAGGTTGAAGTTCTCCCTTTTATGCGAGGTGAGACCTCCCTTTCATGGTTGAAGGTTTACCTCTTCAAAACATCACGAGAACTTCCTCTAGCAGAAGACTTGAGCTTCATGCCAGACTTGGAAGAGTTACGGGAACTGCACTAAGCGTTCCAGTGTTGGTGGTCATCCTTAAACCACCGCCCTTTATACCAAAATTTCAGAGAGCACATTCAACCTAGTGCTACCATGCATTTTTGCACATTTTGTATTACAACTCTCTTCTTGGACTCATACATAACCCTTCGGATTAAGGGGGGGGGATGTTGGACACCTAATCCTCTAAGGGTTGGTGTGGAAGCTGAACAACCAAAAGGAGTCCAAGAGACCACTTGGAATATGAATCCAAGGGTCACACCATGTACTATAAATGTATATCATTTATTAATAATAAATGTACTCTCCTACTTTTCATTCATATTATGTTGCTGCCATGTGTGTGTTTAAAAATCTGCAACATGCCTGATCTTGTATATCCACTTGGAAGTAATCTATAACTTCCCTTCAAGTCTCATCATAATCTTCCATACATCATTCTTCATGATGGGTTGATATTCTTCCATCATAACATCTTTCCATACTTGTTGGCTGGTTGATTCTTCATAAGTGGAAGCTTCTGCATCAATATGATTAGGCATAAGGGTTGAAAAACTAGAGAACCTTTTAGGTTTCTTACTTTCTCTGTATGTAGCATCTAGAGTTGCAAGTTATTCTACTTCTTCTAATATAGATCTAAGCCATGGTGGTCTCTTCCTGATCTCAGGGGCAATAACTGGTTCAAAAGGTTCATAAGGCCCTTCTCGCTCTTTGGGATGTTTTGAAGAGCTTGAAATTTCTTCCTTATAATCCTCATGCTTTACTTCATCGTAGGAGTCCATGGAAACTTCCTTAGATTTCCAATATGAAACCTTTTCTAGCTGACCTCAACCTTTCACTGCTTTGGAATGTAGATTCTATAATCCTTTGATGATTCATTGTAGCAAAAAAATTTTCCTTTCTTTCTTGAAGGTTCTAGATTCTTCCTCTTATCCTTAGGAACATGGATGTAAACTGGGAAAACTAAAGATTCTCAAATTTCCAACCTTTGGCTTATGTCTAGTAAACACTTCTTCAAGAGTCATATCTTCGAGAATTTGATGAGGACTCCTATTTTGAATGTATACAATTGTTAAGGATGCTTCTCCCCAAGAGAACATACAAAATCTTGATCATGCATCACCTTGATAACTTATTCAATGGACATGTTCTTTCTTTTTGCCTCTCCATTTTGTTGCAGATTATAGTAGACAATCAACTCTATTTTAATCCCAACTTCTTTACAAAAGGAAACAAGTTCTTTTGAAGTGTATTCTCCTCCATTGTCATATCTTAAAATATTTATTTTCTTTCCTGTCAAGTTTTCTAATTCAACCTTAAATTATTGAAACTTGGTGAAGACTTCATCCTTGGTGTTCATGAGATAGATCCATGTTTTACGAGAGAAGTAATTATTAAACATTACATAGCATAAATATCCTTTAAGTGTTTTTACTGACATAAGACCACATACATAAGAATGGATCAGATCTAAAATTTCTTTGGATATATTATCACTACTTGGAAATGGCTTCTTGACATTAGTTCCAAGTGCACAACCTTCACATACACCTTCATGTTAAATTTGCAATTCGGGAGCACTTGAAATCAATTGATTCAAAGAGGGAAATGGTCTATAATGAAGGTGACCATATCTCCTATGCCATAGTTCACATGGATTGATTTCATCATGTACTAAAGCTTGAGTTGGTTGACCCAAGAGTCTGTACAATCTAACATCATCTATACTAGAGCCCTTGGGCCATACAAATACTTTTCTATCAACAAACACTACTCTATCTACTTTATGTTCCAAACATGAAATAGAGAGTAAGTTTTTTCTCAAACTTGGTAGATATAACACATTGTTGAGATGAACATTATTACCATATTCTAGCTCAATGGATACCTTTCCAATTCCATTTACTAAATAGTTGTGGTTTTCCCTAAGCTCTACCATTTGATTTCCATCATGCTAGTGAGATTTCCATGATCTCCTATCATATGTCTTGAAGTACCACTATCTACCAACCATATGTCATCATCATCTACAATATAACCTGTTAGAGCAAAAAAGTAGAAGAAATCTATGTAATCTTTGGATTTCTTTGGAGGTTCATCATTAATGATGGGTGCATAAGCATGTTGGTTTCCTTTTATATTTCTATCATTATGTCCTCTAGGATAGTAAGCAATTATACTTCATAAATTCAACCATATAAAAGCAGTAGAATAATAGAGATCACAATGCAAAAAGAGAGCACAATATTTACCCTGGGAAAAACCACTAAGGAGAAAAACCCAATAACCTTTTCAATAGAGAAATTATTCTATTCAACAAGAGACACACCTAGACCTCTAGTCAACAACTAGGTCAAACCGAACTTCAACAAATCTATGGTAAAACCTAGTCAAACCATCCAATTCAAGCATTCCAATCTAATCTAGTAACTTTCTCTTCTGATCTCCCCTAGGCTGAATTTCAGCCTCCTAGAAAATGCTAGAATCCCAAAATTTCGGCTCCCTGCAATTGCCCAAAAAATTCCCCCCCCCCCCCGAAAAATATATCTACCCAGAAAAATATGAAAATAAAGAGAGAGTCTTTCCACACATGTGAGCTAGAGAGAAAGAGAAAGGGATGGATTTCTTCCTTCTTTTCGTCTTCCTTGTCCTTCGCTTGAATGCCTAGAATATGCTTGCTTGAGAAGTGTGAATTTATGTCTTGAGGAGGAGGTTGAGCTATCTATATATAGTGATATGTTGGGGCGAATGGGTGTGTCCTTTTCCTGGGTTGACTTAACTTGGAGGGAGGTCGAATTGATTATTTTGGAGGCAAAATTTCAATTTCAAAAAATCATTTTTTCTTCTTTTAAAAGTCCAAATGGACATGACTTAAAAATATAATTTTATTTTGAATTTAGCATGAATAACATGATTTATAATAATCAATATAGATGTATCAAGGGCCAAAATATACATTATGAAGACTGACCACTTTTACAACAATTCGACAATCCCCACTGGCCACTATTTTTTCACCCTAAATTTTTGTGTGAAGCCATGATGGAGGGGATATGACAGGGGGGTGGGAAAATATAGGAAGGCTCCCCTAACAAGTTGGTTGAAAAGGAAGAAAGAAAGAAGTGAGCATAGAGTGAGGGATGATAGAGAAAATAGTGTGAGGGAGAATAAGCTAAGACAATAGAAGGGATGAGGAGAAACAAGGGAGTGAAGAAACAAAGAACATAGGAGGAGACAAGAGTATGAGGGGGAAACCTAGAGAGGAAGAAAAGAACCAGGGGGGACTTTGGGAGGATTATATTGAGAGGCCAGAAAAGGTGAGAGTAAGGAAAATATGGAGAGAGGCATGAATTTAGCACAAAGGAAAAAAATACCCCCCCTAGGGTGACTAAACCTAGAGGGTATGAAAATCTAGAACCCCACGAAGCCATACATAGAATTTAAACCTCTCACAAGGATATCTAAAACTGAAACTGAATTCCAAATTAGAATGACTAAAATCCCAACTTGCAATTATTGGAGGTTCTATGATCCTTAAACTTTTGTGGACATTCCACTGGATAGTTTGTTACAATAGATCTAATAAAACTATATTTAAAAATATGAAATCTACATTATTAGGGTTTTATTTCTCTTTAGATTTATGGATTTGTAGATTAATGTTAATTGTGTATGCATGTAAATTAAAATTATGTAGAAAATAGAGAAAAATGAAATAAAACTCACAAATCACAATTTGACACACGATATGACCCGGGAAACCCTTTCAAGAGAAAACTCAGTGTTTGCAATCTTTTTTTTTTGGGGGAGGGGGGGGGTGTGAATCAATATTTCTTAGCAATTAGCACTTTATTAATATTTTCAGAACATTAAATAATATTCGGTTATTATTATTATTGTTCAGTAAGAGCAGTAAACAATAATGCAGAAATAGAGACAATAGACACAAGATTTTTAGGCGGAAAACCCCCTCTGGGTCAAAACCACCGAACTCCTTTCTAATAAGTTCTTTAATCTTCAACCCCAACTAAAAAGAAAGCTACGAATTCCAAGAACTATAGAAAAGCATTCTTCTCCAACTCCCACTAGAAGGACGCCCCAACGCCCTGGTTTTATTAGGAAGTCATCTGAATGGATGCCCCAACATCCTAATGAGCCTCAAATCACCCTAGCACCAACCTAACACTCTGAAGTGTTTACAGGCCTCAACCTATAGGTGACTTCATTCACCCGCCTAACACCATCCTACCACCCTATAAAGACAAAAATGTAATACAAAATGTGGAATCTTGTACCAAGGACAATGATCCATGTTACAATGATATTACAATGATTTTATTTGACTAACTAACACACTAGGATCTAAACCCTTGTCCCGACAAACTAAGAACCCTTGTCCCAACAACAAACCAAAGCCCTTTTCCCAAAAAAAATTTGCCTTCTTAAACTCTAGGCAATGACATAGAATCTTTACAGATGTGGGCTCCTTTACAAGGGATGATGACCCTTTTTCAATGATGTTTGAAAAATAACACAAACTCTTGGACATAGTACTTATTAGACTTATAATTTTTTTATAATGACTTGTTTAATGACCCATCTCTTCTGCCTTGTCGTTGATTTAAAACTAGTGATGAAACTGATGCATTTGATGTACTACAACACTGAGAGATGCAAATATTTTGCACTATCCCACAACAATATGTCCTTCAATAATGCTTTTGCCTCAATAATATGTCAATGTAATATTCCTAATTTTCCATGGCTAATTGGAATATTCGATTTTGTTCAGTTTTTGCCTTCTATAGTTATTTGTAAATAAAAAAGTGAGGACGGGGGACATAACTCACTTTTAGAATAAAAATTCACTTCCTAGTAGCACAACGTTGTGACTTAAAGGGGAGCCAAGGGTGCCAAAGGGGGACATAGAAATGGAGCCCACGCAGACACATGGAGAGACTGTGAGGAGGGAAGGAACACGTGGCAAGAGGGGAAACATGCAGGAAGAGGTGAGCCTTGGGATTGAGAGAGGCGAAGGTTATAAAAGAGAGAGGAGCCCCCTCATTTTGATCATTCAGTTATGTGCATTTTGAGCTAGTCATTTTGACTTCTGAGCACGCTGGCTGTTTAGTTGGTTTGCAGCACTGTTTAGTGCATTGAGTTTCTTCATTCGGAGATCTCACCCTTAGCCCCGGGGGACTTCGAGTGCCTGCTCAGGCAAGGTATTTCCATTGGCATTTCAACAGTAGTTTTATCAGCATTTCAACAACAGTTTCGTCAGCGTTTTGGAGGACTGCGCAGCACTGGGAGAGGGACGTAGTTCTTTCTGGCAGCTGTTGGGGATTGAGGTTTTGCAGGAGGATTTATGCTGGGTGATCGAGTAGGGGACTAGCCCTTGCCTATTGGAGGATTTTGGCAGGGTTTCAGGTGGAGTTTCAGGGAGATATTAGAGGGGTTTTTCAGAGGAAGCATAGAGCACTAAGGAACTGCGTAGAACCCCAGAGGGGGTGATTTTCGGGGGTCGACTATTCCATGGAATCTTTCTAGGTTTTTTCTGGGTTTCTTGAGTAGAGTCCGATTCCAGAGTTTCAAAATTTTTCGAGGAGGGGGGCAGCCCCAAATCATCATTTTTTTTCTAGCAACAGCAACAACACGACAGTTCTCCAGCAACATCCTCGTAGAGAGGCCATTCTTTGTTATTCTAAGAGTATTTCTTCACTTGCCTTATGCAAGTCGAGGTGCCACCTTTCTGATTACCTATTGTACTCATTTTATTGTTTAGTATAATAAAATGGCTTAGCATTTCACACTACTTTTCTTGAGTATCTGCTTATATATTTCCTGTTTATATTATTATTGTACCACTGCTAGTTTGTCATTTTTGGGTTATTATATCATTTGCACGTATTTGCTGGGAGTTTACTGGGGTTTGAGGAATGTTTCGGGTTAGGGATATTACAGTCAACCATGTTCTTGATGATTATGCTGTACTGAGCTAAATACAGTCTTACTGCTTTGATGTTTTTGATCTTATTATAACTGATGTAGTATTCTTTATTGTTGATGTTGTCATTGTTGTAGGATTTTCATACCTGAAAGAAATAAACGAAACTCGCATTTCCCAAGAAGAGACCCAATCCCAAAAATAACAAAAATACCCTTCAATGATACTTAACTCTACTTGCAATACACATGTAAGTACAAAAAATGTATATACAAGGTTTATAAATTAAATGAAAATAGTATGTACTTGAAATGAGCTTGTGCCTTGTGTTATTGACTTGTCCAATTAATATAGTTAATTTAAGACTGTATTAATTGTTAAATAAGGCATAGCTAAGGAATACTGTTAATCGAGAACTAAGTTATGATAAAACCCTATCCAATGTGACTACCTTGACTTGACACAGTTCTAAATACTTGCTTAAATGCAACACAACACTATTATACTAAATGTAGTCCTTAACTTAATTTGACACAGTATTAATTAGTAGCCCAAACATAACACTCATATTTAACACATCAAAACAATATGTTAGTCCCCTCTACTTGACTTGATACAATCCTAACTACTATACATACCTTAAAACAATGATAGGAAGAAGCACACTAGTCAATTAAAAATTGAATTTTAACAATAATACTTACCACTACAGTTTGTCTGAGGTATCTTCTTGCAACTTAGTTAAAGATATGTCCTTATATTGTGAGACAGATCAAAGAGATAATGAAAAATACAAATAATAGTCCCTAAAGCAACTTGGCTTCCTGCGTTAATTTTTGCTTCAACTGTAGTTCGAATGGAAGACCGAAACCCTCAACTATGCTTGTGTTGACCTTCTCTAGACCTATAATGACCTTCACTCAATAATGTAGACCTTTAATGACTTGTAATCTCCATGTTTTTGAATAGATGCTACAGTAAGATGACCAAAGTTCAAATATTCTCACTTGGATATTTCTTGGTCTCAAACTTGCAATTAAAGGGGAACAAGAACCAAGCCCTTTACATAAAGATTCTGCATTGATTTTCTCCGTAGGGTGATAAAAAAATTAAGATTTTTTTGGATAATTCGTTAAGATCTCATCTCTCGTATATTTCAGAAGGTTCATGACATCTCTTAATACATAGATCTAATATCTCATATAGACGTTGGATGGGGATCTTGATTGTAGGAGACACCACATACTTATGTAACAATATTTATCATTTGACTGTTAGGTGTTAAGGAGGGGTTTAATAATTTTAAATATTATAAAATATGTATGGATTAATTCATAATATGTTTATAATATCAAATATTTTAAAATATGCATCGTTTTATTCTAAGCTAGGTAGATCACTTTAATATTCCTCCTAAATTTGGATTAATACTTATTGACTTAAATTATTTCTTATTAGTGACATAACCTTAATGAATCTTCTTAAATTTGATGTTAATTGCAAGCAAAATAATGATTGGCTTATTGCATATGGTCCTACTCGAGTGTGAAGTCAATGATTGGTTTACTACCTTTGGATTTTCAAGTTATTCAATTTATACGTGGGGAGATTACGGTGAGAATACCTGTCATATATTGAAAACCCTTGGTGAATAAGTTGTCATGTCTCTACCCCCTTGGGTTTTAGCCCACAAAATTGGGTCTTCAACTTCAACCTCAATTTTCTCTCAAAGAAGGAGGAACCACAAGGCACACCATATATCAACAAAAACATCTTGTTGAGGAGAATATATCTAGAAGGATCTTGACACAATATTCCATGAATTGCCATGTCAAATTTTCCATGGAATATCGGGGTAGCTCCTGGTGTTACTTGGGTTGACATCAATGACAACCACAAATAAAAAATCTACCCCTTTGGCATTAATGGCAACACACGTACTCCCATCGTTATCATAACTCCCCTCGACATCATGCTTTTAACCTTCCTAATGATTTCTCTCCCCCTTTGACATCAATGGCAAAGGGTATTCCCCCTGAAAAGTTACCTCTCCTGCGGACCTATAACCTGTCTTAACTCCCCCTTTCAACTTGACTAGATAAAAGAATAGTCTAATGGGAACTGTTTGGTCAATTTAGTATGTCCTAAATTTCTACATTAATTATCAATCCGGGATTCGTAAGCTGATGAAGTGTGGTGCACTATATGTGCAAGATAACCTATTTCTTACTTTTGTCGTTTTTTATTTTTATTTTGTTTTGGGGGTTATTATCTTTGTTTGTCTCCTAATGTGAATGGGAATTCTATCTTTGAGTCTTAAGAAAACTCTAGAAGGCAAGAATGGATATAGATTTTAAGGCAATTCTGTCCTTTATAGCGATTTCCAGATCTTAACGCTCCAGAGGGTCTTAGAACATACTAAGGATGAAATTAATACTTGAACAAAAAAATGAAGATGTGCTGCTACTCAAGTCAAACAAGAAATGAATTATTGATCATGAAACCATTATCCCTGCTGATGTCTAAATAGAAAAATGAATTAAGCTACTGCACTCAAACAAATCAAAATTGCAATATAATAAAACTAAAATCAAATCACATCATTCATAGTCTGATTCCTCGCCAGGTAGTCTAAGCTATGGCTTTCAGAGATAATCATCAATAACATGAACAATCTGATATCTAATTGTAGAAAAGTAAAACTAAAATCAAATCACATCAATTCATAGTCTGATCCCTCGCCAGGTAGTCTAAGCTATGGCTTTCGGAGGTAATCATCAATAACTTGAGCATTCTGATATCTAATTGCAGAAAAGTAAAACTAAAATCAAATCACATCAATTCATAGTCCGATCCCTCGCCAGGTAGTCTAAGCTATGGCTTTCGAAGGTAATCATCAATAACTTGATAAATCTGATATCTAATTGTAGAAAAGTAAAATTAATATTAAATCACATCAATTCATAATCTGATCCCTCACCAGGTAGTCTAAGCTATGGCTTTTGGAGGTAATCATCAATAACTTGAGCAATCTGATATTTAATTGCAGAAAAGTAAAACTAAAATCAAATCACATCAGTTCATAGTCTGATCCCTCGCCAGGTAGTCTAAGCTATGGCTTTTGGAGGTAATAATCAATAACTTGAGCAAGTTGATTTCTAAACTATCTAACAAAGCAAATGAACTAAACTGAAATCAACAAAACAGAACTGGAATTAAACAAAAAAAACTAAGAAAAGCAAGTCAGCAGAAAGACTGATTCCATGTCACTAGTTTTTGCAAAAGGAAATGTGTAAAAGTGCCCGGGCCTACTTCTATCCTGAAACATACACACACACTGATCAGCGTTAATAGTAATATACAAATCTTGTAAAATCATGAATAGGAGTGAAGTGTTAATATCATAGCAAAAGAAATATACACAAGTGAATAACTGTGGAATATATGCAATGGAATTAAAGAAACATTACATAAAACTGTACAACAATAAAAGAACAAAACCTCAGTGTGTAGGGGCCCTTTGCACAGACTCAGTCAACAGGCTATCAATCAAGAATTATGCTCACGCAATCATGTAGAAACAAAGTCTTCTTTTATATTTCAAAACAACGTTATCACAGTGGGACTAGTGTCACGGCACAACAACTTAACAGTAAAATTGCATAAGCAAAAAGGCTAAGTGTATGTGTTTGGAAACATGTTATTTATAACAAGAAACTCAACTGTTTTCTTGTGAAACTACGTTAATAGAGGACACGTAAAAGATAGCGTCCATGGATTTAGCATCATGGTTTCCGAGATTATGCAATCTATTGAAAATGGCTGTTGGATTCACATCGTGGGGCAGCCTACAGGTGTCAGCGTGCCTCCAGGGATCTAGAAACGGCCACGAATCCTTCACGTGGTTGAAAACAAAGTCCAGCTGCCGTCGGACTCCTTCGTTAGACCATTCTTTGACCATCGTTGACCATAGATTTCTTTGATGAATGCGGCTAGACCAATAGGACATGATCCATGTCCATGTAATTTCTAACTTGCCCACGTGTCTGGTTTTGCCGGATGACACTTGCAACTTGGAGTTTAATAAAAACGGTTGCAGAAAGTTGAACCAGCTACGGAAAGTGGTTGCATTCCACAGCTCATAAGAAAAAATCTAATTCAAGCAGCAAACACAAAGACATAGTTAAAAAACCACTTTAAATGCTCTTTTATGATTAATATGAAATGATGTTGATAGCTTAGGAGGTCCAGGTGAATGGAAAAAGTCTAGGAAAGTGTGTAGGAGAGATGCACGTTCAGGGCTCAACATACCCCCACTGTGAAGGTGTTGCATGTCCCCATGCAACCAAAACTTTGACCATCTTCTCTTTATTTCATGTGTTCTAAGACCTCTGCTAGCACATCCAGCCCTCTTCTCCTCTTTCTTGGTACTGCTAACATCCTAGGCTTCCTCATCAAGCATCTGAATTTGAGGTTGATAAGTGCTCTACTCAACCTCCTGCACTTTTTCTTCAATTTCCTGTTCTTTTTCTGCCACAGCCCAAGATGTAACATGGTGTTGTCGTGAATGATCTTATCCAATCTACTTTGTTCCTTTAATGTTTCATTCTCTCTCTTGATGTGTCTATTTAAGACCTCAAGTTCAAAAATTTCTTGTTTCAGTGAGTGGATTAGAGTTTCTTGTGCTGCATTAGGTCGGGCAGATGAAGTGCTTGGATTTGTGGCTGTCTTCTCCAAGGATTCTATATAATCATACATCTCTTGCTGATTCGGGTCTACCTCAAGTGTAGTTTTTCTTGGGCTGACCCCAAAATCCTGTTGAGAAGGACTGATCTCCAAATCTGGCCGAGAAGGACTCATGTCAAAATCTGGCTGAGAAAAAGGAGTATGGCGTGGGCTATGGTTAGGAGGAATTGTTGGAGGCTTTTCCGGTGTTTCCCCTCCTAAATCAATAAAGTGGGGCCCTTTGGTTTGTATTGTTCTTAATTTCCCTTTAAGCCTGGAGCTTCTCCTTAAATGCTGTGGACTAGTTTCTTCTTCCTCCATACTCTTTTTTTCTTTTCCTTTCTTCTTGGTTGCAGCTGATTGTTCCTGAAGATAAGCTAGTCTTTCAGACAATGTTTGGTGGTCTTCTTTTTGGGAAGGATCTGGGGTTTGATATCCAGCTTCTATGTTTCTTTTCCATTTTGGTTTTGTTTTCTCCTTATCCTCAGTTCTCTCCTTCCTACTTTCAGGCAACTTATCTTCTTGATTAATTTCTTTGGCTGTGTTGGTAGGAGTGTCTTGAATTCTTACACTGGTTTTCTTCCTCCTACTTTTCCTTGCTGAACTGCTCTCTGGTGTTTCAGGGGGATCTTGAAAGAAATTTCTAACCAAAAACTGTTACCAGGTGTCCTTCTTATCTTTTAACTGTTTTTCAATTAAAATTTTCACAATCCCCTGATCATACAGGTGGGGTTCTACGTCCTCCAAATTCTTTTGGACAGTTACGAACATCTTTTTCAAACTATTCAGTAAAAAGTAAGGCAGATTGAGGGTTTGATTTTCTAAGAAATTCATCAGCAACCAGGTGTGATACATATACATTGACCCAAAACATCCTTCATAGGTAATGAACTTTTGGATAATCAATAATAAATTGGCCCACTTTTCTTCTAAAGCATAGACAAGGATTCCTTGTTTGAAAGTAGTTACATCCATACCTGGATTGCGTAGGATAACCCTCCAAGCCTTCTCGTCAAAGCTCTTGTTTTTGAACCAACGTTCTCCCTCCTACGGGAATTCCGTAGAGGCTGCTATAGATGCCTCGGTGATTGTAAACTTGAGGTCTCCAGCCTCAACCTCCATACCATCAAAAGACCTCGCAAAAGTCTTTGTAATTTCCTTGTTGTAGCCCTTGAATTTTTGAATGAACCGTAGCCACCGTGCCTTCTTCAGTATGTTTTTCAATTGCAGGTACCCCTCCATAAACTTGGGCCCTTCCGATTCTTCCCTCGACAACAGACCCATTCTTTTGTTCTGTCTTAAAACACGTCTGCGTGAGGAAGGGATTAGCGGAGGTGAGATGGTTGGGTTAGCGGAAGTGAACAAGGTTTATGGAGAAAAACCAGTGACTGTAAATGGAAAACAAAGAATAGGTAGCAGGAGTGAATTCATGGAATGGAGTGGAGGCTTATGTGAACAAGGTGGAAATGCAACCGTGACTTCAATAGAATAGTAGGGAAATAAAGTGTGTTGTGTGTGGAGCATGATTGTTCAAAGGTCTTTGTTTCAGTCGGATGTATACCCCAGGAAGTTTGTACACCCCTCCACGCGGGGGGGCCGATCCCCCCGGCTGGGGGGTCCGAGGGCCAATTGTCCCCCGGCAGGGGCTCGGGGGCAGCGCCCCCGAAGCTAAAAACAGATGTAAATTTGCCTTGTAAAAGTATAGTAATTTCTAGTCAATCTGGGCCGTTCATTACGCAGATGATCTGACGGTAGAACTTATGTTTAGTTTAGGGTTTTTTGCCCTAGAAGTCAACCCCTCTCTATGTATGAGGGTATTGTATTTGAGGCAAAAATATAGATGCGTATACTGTGTGTGAGCGAGAAACAGAGAGGTGAGACTGTGAGAGAAAATAGAGGATATTACAGTGGATTTATTGTAGATTGTGTCTCTTCATTTTGTTGGATAATAGAAAGGAAGGACTGGCTGTTCGGGGTGGACGTAGCCCAAACTGGGTGACCACGTATATCTGTGTCTCTCTTGTTTTATGTGTTTTCTGTGTTTATATTTCTACAATATTTTATGTGTTCCATTGCTCCTTGATATATAATTTTCTAACAAAGTGAACCCGATAGAGTTTAAAACTGGATGGCTGCGGAGTAGACGTAAACATGCTCATGAAATGGCTGCGGAATTTGTGCGGCGGAGAAGAGCCGTGATCAAATCAACCACGTCCTCATGATTATAGGTGGAGTGTCAAAGTAAAACCCAACACGAGTTAAATCCGAAGGCTGATCATGAGGCTATTTGAAAAATAAATGCACGGTTCGTGGAGGAATCATAGGTCGACGATCGTGGAACGGTTATGGAAACTATCAATGCCAATCATTGCATATAATGGAGCTATGGTTTCATAACTATGTAAAAATGTGCTTTGAATGCTATTTGAAATAAATTTCTACTCATACTTTGGAATTTTTGTCACTTTTGTCCATGAACCTTTGATCAGCTGCTCCTTGTTGATGATTTTAGGTGCCTCATGTCTTCATAATATGTCCTCGGTCATACCTGCATTTGGTTTTTATTATTTTTAACTATCATCTGACTGCCAATGTTGAATGACAGGGTGCTAGCTACGGAAACAACAACTAGATAAGAAATCAGTTTGTAGCTGTGGAAATAGGATTTAGCTGCGGAAACTGATACAATGATCACATGACTGAATGGAGATGGATAAATGATGACTGAGCGAATGAAAACTGGTCATGAAAAGACTTTTATTGACGGAATGAAATGAAATGAAATGAGATGAAATGGGTGGAGTGGAATGAAATGAAGTGAAGTGGAGTAAAATGAAGGGAAGTGACATGAAATTGTGGAATGAGAGAGAGATTTTTTTTGGAAAATATAGGGAATCAGAAGATTCTGATTTTGGCCCTGTATTTTCTGTATAAGATTGCCAATCTGTGATTGGTTTTCAGGCTTATACAATTTTTTTTTTTTTTTGGAAACAGAAAAAAGATCAAGAGCTAGGCTGGTGGAGAAGAGGGATTCTTCTTCACCAGCCTTATTGCAGAATTATCCTGAAAGATTTTGAAAAATTCCTCCTTTGAGAGTGGCTTATGATAGATATTTAATCGTGACCATTCACAATAAGAGGAGTTTGAAATTCATCAATGGTTTTGATTCTTACCGCTCCATTGCTAAAGAATTTGTCAATCTCATATGGCCCAAGCCAATGAGTCTGAAATTTTTGAAGTCTTTAAAATTGGAATCAAATAGCAATGCCCAGTCTCCTTCTTGAAACTTTTTCTATTTTATGTATTTGTCATGCCACTTAGATCTTTGATATTGAACTAGATCAGTTCTTAGGATTGCTTCTTGTCTGATCTCATCTAGTTCATTCAACTGCTCCATTCTATGCTTTTGGGCGTTTGATAGATCCATTCCCAATTGAACTGCCATCTTGAAAGTTTTAACTTGGAACTTAATGGGGAACAAGACTTCTTTCCCATAAACAAGTTCATAGGGAGAATGTCCTGTTGTATTCCTCCATGTTGTTCTATAGGCCCATAAGGCTTCAGGAAGCCTTTCTGCCCAATCTCTTCTGCGTAGATGACTAGTTTTGGTAATGATGCTTTCAAGAACTTTGTTTGTAGACTCCACTTGACCATTTTCTTGTGGATGATAAGGAGTAGAATTTTTGTGCTTGAATTTGTATTCTTCCATCAACTTCTCCACCATGTTGGATGTGAATTGGCTTCCCTGATCTGTCACAATTTCTCTTGGAACACCAAAGCGAGTAAAAATATCATCACAAAGAAAACTAATAACTAAATGCTCAGTAGCAGAAAATAATGCTTTGGCTTCTACCCATTTGGTGACATAATCAGTACATACCAATATATACTTTTTTTGTTTAGATGGTGGGTTAATAGGTCCAATGAAGTCTAAAGCCCATTTTTCAAATGGTTCAATGAGTACCTGTGGCTGTAATGGCATTTCATTTGAAAGGGTAGGTTTCCTTACTCTTTGGCAGCTGTCACACCTTTTGACATATTGTTTTGCATCTTTGAAAAGGGATGGCCAATAATATCCCAAAGAGAGGATTTCATCGGCTATCCTTTTGTCAGCAAAGTGTCCGCCACATGGTTCATCATGATATGCTTTGAGGATATCAGACATTTCATCTTCCCTAACACATCTTCTGATCACAAGATCTGGCCCTGTTTTAAACAATTCGTTAGAAATCCATGAATATTTTGAACTCTCCTGAATAATCTTTCTTCTTTCATTAGGAAATAAATGTGGAGGTAGTTTCCTATAACCAAGTAGTTAGCTATATCTGCATACCAAGGGGTCTTAGTAGTTACTGCAAATAAATATTCATCAGGAAACTTGTCCTCTACAGGAGAATCTTATTTAGTATTTTGAATCCTAGACAAGAAATCAGCTACTGTATTTTGTTTCCCTGGTCTATCCAACACAGTAATATTGAATTCCTGTAAAAGTAAGAGCCACCTTGTAACTTTGCCATTAGTAATAGGTTTTTTCATTAGATATCTAATTGCAGAATGATCAATGTGAATACAAGTTTCATAGCCTGTTATATAATGTCTAAACTTATTGATTGCATGAACAACAACTAAGAACTCTTTTTCAGTCACAGTATAGTTCAACTCAGTAGGAGTTAAATTTTTACTAGTATATTAAATGGCATAAGGAACTAGATCTTTTTGTCCCAACACAGCCCCTAGAGCTGTATCTGAAGCATCTGTAGAAATTTGGTCCTCTCAAGATGGGTGCTTCAGATATTCTTGTTTTCAAAGTTTCAAATGATGATTAGCAATCATGACCCCAATTGAATTCACAGTCTTTTGTAAGTAGTTTGAAGAGTGGAGATGCTATTTTGGTAAAGTTTTCTATAAATCTTCTATAATATCTCGTAAATCCCAGGAAACTTCTAACATCTTTTAGACAATTTGGAATAGGCAACTTGGAGATGACTTCAACTTTTGATCTATCAACTTTAATCCCATCCCCTGAAATGTGATGTCCCAAAACAATACCTTCAGTAAACATCATAAAGATTTTTTCATGACTTAATGAAAGATTTGTTTCTTTACATCCTATAAGAACTTTTTCAAAATTTTCTAGTGCCTCTTCAAACGAATTGCCATAGTCTGTAAAATCATCCATATAAACCTCTACACAATCATGGATTAGATCAGAAAAAATTCCTAACACTGCTATTTGGAATGTTGCGGGTGCATTAAATAATCCAAAAGGAAGCACTCAATAAGTAAAAGTTCCCCATGGACAAGTAAATGTGGTCTTATCTTGATCTTCAGGTGCTACCTGAATTTGATTATAACCACTAAAACCATCCAGAAATGAAAAGTACTTTTTTCCTTATGTATCTAATACTTGATCGATAAAGGGCAAAGGAAAGTGATCCTTCAAAGTTTCTTTATTCAATTCCTTGTAATCAATGCATACCCTCCATTTACCATTCTTTTTAGGTACTATAACCAAAGGAGAAACCCATCGGCTATCTGAAATTGGATAAATGAAGTTTACATTGATTAGTTTTTGGAGCTCTTCTTTCACTATCTCCCTAAGGTTTGGATTCATCCTTCTCTGAGGTTGTCTGATTGGCCTACTGTTTTCCTCAATATAGATGTGATGAATTCAAGTCTTAGGGTCAATACCTTTCATATCAGTATACTCCCATGCAAATGCAGTAGAATGTTTTTGTAATATTTTGGTTAATTCTTCCTGTTGTGACTTTTCCAAATTTTTGTTGATATTCAATGTTTTACCTGGAAAAATCTCAATGGTGGAACTACTGAACTCTTCCATAGAGTAAACATTTGTCTTGATGATAAATACCCAATGTCAGAATCTAACTGAAATTGTGTGTGGTCATATTCTGAAGATGTTTCAAAGTTTTCTAATGTTTTCAGAATTTGACTATATTCATTGATTTCAGAAATGGTAAAGACAGGTTGTATAGTGTCCTCATCATCGACTCATTCATTGTCTCCTACTTCTGTAATTGCTTTTGCTGGAGGATACAAATTGAATTTCTTTGTCGAATTACCATCATAAATGTACATATCCCCAGGTCTACAACTAATGAGAGCATCAGCTGTGGCTAGCCAAGGTCTTCCTAAGATAAGTGGGTCCCCTCCTAGATTACTCTTGGGAGTCAAAATCATGAAATCTACTGGAAATTCCCAAGAATCTAAGGAGACTGAAATATCTTCTAATACACCATCTGGTTTGATTATTGATCTATATGCAAACTGCAGTAAGGTAGGTGTAAAAAGAAGATTAGGAAGTTTAAGCTGTTCCATAGTTTGTGTACTCATAAAGTTGATAGCAACCCCTAAGTCAATCAATGTGTTTGGAATTTCTCCCATTTATATGTGTCTTGACTATTGGATGACCTGGATCTACATACTTCTGCATGGTAATTTTTCCCATCATGATATCTGCAATTTTTCCTACCAAGTGGGTTCTTCTTATATCTCTTGGTTTCCTTCCTGGTCTTTTGAGACTCAACTCCTTTATTGTTTTTTCTAGAATAGGAATCTCTCTAATGGCTTGTAGCAAGGGAATCTTGATATAGACATTCTTTAATTCATCTAGAAAATCATAGTTAGGCAACAAGATTTGTTTTTCCACCCCTTTGTCAATTTGTAATCTTTCAGGGAAAGGAGGTGTGGATGAAGATGCATGTTGTTTAACTATAGGAGTTGTGGGGGTTGACTCTTTTTGTTTGTTTGTTTGTGAATGTTTGGATTTTGAAGAGATGCCTCCTCAGAACCTTTATTATCTTTAAGAGAATCCTCCTTAGAAACACCTTGCTTTTGAACATCTATAGAAGGTTTTTCTAAAACTCTACCAGACCTGAGTTGTACATCATTAAGAGGAAAAATCATATAGGTAGGAAATTGTTGTACTTCTGTCATGTAAGTATTCTGAGGATTTTTATTGTTAGGATTTGGCAATGGCTGAGCTGGCAGTTGATTTGTCTTTTGTTGAAATAGAAGCATGAGTTGAGGATTTGGATTTTGTTGAGAAGGTTGTTGTTGTGGAAATGGTAATGAAATCTGTGGGTTTTGATTTGGAAGTTGTGGATTTGTTGATTTTGAAAAGATGGAGGATATTGATAAAATTGAGCAAATCTCCCATAAGGATTTTGTATCCCTTGTGCCCAGGATTGATATGAATTTTGAGGTTGGGGCCAAGGTTGTTGCCAAGAATTCCAATTTGGCGGGGGTTGAAATTCCATAGGGTTGTTAAACCCTTGATTTTGTTTCCCTTGCCAAGGTCTTCTTGAAACAAAACAGAGAGATTCTACTGAATTTGGATCTTCTTGAAAGACAGCTTTGAGCCCAGGAATTGAAGGACAATCCTTTGTCTCATGATTCTATGAGAAAATCATACATGTTTCTACAAATTTTGCATCCAAGGGGCATTCCCTTAGAGCATGTTACTTCCTACATTTTGGACAAAAGATGGCAAAAGAATCAGCTTCTGTTTTCTGCTTGTTTTGAATTTTAAGGGTGTCTAGTTGTTCATTAAGACTCCCTAGAATATTAGTTTTGAATTCATCAAGCATATTGCCAATCTCTGCCCTACTTACTGATCCAGTTGCAGATTTGTTTTCTCTAATAAGAGAAGGATCTCTAGGCCCTTTTCCCGTTTTAGATTTTCCCCTTGAGAGATGGACACATAGTTCTGCAATATCATGAAGTGGAAGTTGAGAAATATCTCCCTTCCCCATCATGTTTAAAATATCTATCCATTCATCTCTAATGGCTTTCAATAGAATGGCTTTCAAGGTTTCCTCATCTAAGTTACTCATTTTTGCTCTCTTAAGTTATATTGAAATCTTTCAAGTAAATCCTCAAAGTTTTCATCTTCTTTTTGTATCATTTGGAATACCTCATCCTTGTGATTGGTGGGCATACAATAGTCCAGGTATCTATCCAAAAATGTTTGTTTCATATCATTCCA